>PVJS01014781.1:10906-34283 GCA_004027185.1 Glis glis | reverse complement strand
AAGAAATGAGCCAGATATCAGCTCCACCCTCAAGAACCCCCCAGCCCCTTTGAGACAAGGACTCGGAAAGTTTATCTATCCCCAGGTGATAAGGTGTACACCATGCTGAGGATCTTCCGTGAGGAGACTGAGTCAGCAGGAAGCCTCCAGAATGAATAAGGATGGGACTCAGGTTGCAGAGTATTCTAGTCCATCCCTGATGGGCCTCAGGTCACTTGAAGGAAGCCTCAGAGGTCACAGGACACCTGATCCTTTGTGCCAGAATCCCAACCTTAGCTAGGACCTGGCTTGGTTCTCTTCCTAAAAGTTCCCAGGGGAAAGGAAATAGGTATTGTGTTTTGGTGGACGAAGCCCCCAGAGCCTGCTAACGCCCTGTTCGCACTAACTCAGCCCTGGAAGAGAGACCGGCAGTGATGACCTCGCCCCTGTACCTGGAGATCATCATCTACTGCACGGGGGCCTTTCTCATCTCCTGCATGGTGGGCTCTGTCATCATCTACAAGATGAAGAACGGCACCAAGAAGAGCGACTTCCACAGCCAGATGGCTGTGCACAAACTGGCCAAGAGCATCCCTCTGCGCAGACAGGTAACAGAAAGTAGATGGGGGATTTGCATGCTCAGCCACCTTCCCTCCCTGGGCCAAAGGCACTTCTCCAGTGTCCTCTCATGCCCCACCTTCTCCAATCACCCTAATCTACTGCTTCATCAGCTTTGCTCCCTGGCTTCTAAGCCAGGTGCAGTGGAGCGTTCTGAAATAGGTGCCCCCGAGTCAGTTCCACACTGCTGGTCTAGCCCACCACATCATATACCCCCAACTACAAGTGCCTGTTCACCTGATGTGTGGACTGAGAGCCATGTTCTGAATGTACACCTGATTCCTGTGTTCGGATGGTCCCCAGATGCCCTCTCCCTCCTGTGTGCCCCCTCCCTCAGGAAGGAGACAGTCCCAAAGGTGAAAAGTGTATGGGTACTGGTTCACTCAGAACACTATAGTGCTGACTATGGAAGATGCTTTAGGGGCCAGGAAAACATAATCTGAGGCAGGGTTTTTGAAAGAATCAGGACAAGAATAGTGTTTTGGTACATTTTGTCTGCTCATTTAAAAGGTGAGTAAGCTGGGCATGGTGTCACATGCCTGTAATCCCAGCTACTTGAGAGACTGAGGCAGGAAGATTGCAGGTTTGAGGCCTCGCTAACTTAGCAAGACCCTGTCTCAAAATAAAAGATAAAAAGGGTTGGAGTATAGCTCAGTGGTGGAGCACCCCTGGGTTCAATCCCCAGCACCACATACACACAAAAAAGTGAGTAAAGCCACGCATGGTGGTGCATGCCTATAATCCCAGTACTTGGAAGGCAGAGACAAAAAGATCACAGGTGTGAGGCCAGCCTCTGCAACTTAGTGAGACACTGTTTCAAAACAAAAGGGGCTGGGGTTGTAGCTCAGAGGCAGAATGCTCCTGGGGTCATTCCCTAACACACACACACACACACACACACACACACACACACACACACACAGCCCAGAAAGGCTACTCGGTGGTGGGAATCAGCCAATCCCTGGACTTGGGTCTTCTGGCCTTGTGGTCTTTCTGCCACTGTGCATCACATCCGGGGAAGATGCTCACCTTTGCCATCGGTGAAAAGCCCTGACACAGAGTTGGAACTTGTGCTGCTCGCCCTCTTCTTCTGGAAGGGTGACCCCACTCTTCCCCATAGGTGTCGGCCGACTCCAGTGCCTCCATGAACTCTGGGGTCCTTCTGGTCCGGCCCTCACGTCTCTCCTCCAGTGGGACCCCCATGCTAGCCGGGGTCTCTGAATACGAGCTTCCTGAAGATCCCCGCTGGGAGCTACCCCGGGACAGGTACACCCCAACTCCCAACCTTTTGAGGACACCCCCTGGTTATTATCCTCATGGTGGAAGTCAGATCCCCCAGGGCTTCCCAGGAATGAAGGTGCCTGAGGAGCCCCCAGAGACTCCATGGGCTGCTCTCTGCTCTCGTGTGGGTAAAATGTGGAGATGTGGAGCTGGGGCCTGTAGAGGTTTGACTTTACCAGCCCCAGCTTAACGCTGTTCTCTGTGTCTTCCAAAAGACTGGTCTTAGGCAAACCCCTGGGAGAGGGCTGCTTTGGGCAGGTGGTGTTGGCGGAGGCCATTGGGCTGGACAAGGACAAACCCAACCGTGTGACCAAGGTGGCCGTGAAGATGCTGAAGTGTAAGTGAGGTTTCTGCCCTCGTGAAAGGAAACCCCTTTCCTTCTTGAGCACACTGGGCCTCAGCAGGATGCCTTCTCTGGGGCTTCCTTGCTTACCCCTGCTGTGCTGCCTGTGCAGGGTTACCTGGGAGAGAGGGGCGTTCTGTACCCCAATATTGCTGTAATCTCACCTTGTTCCTTGGTGTCAGGCTGGCTGTGCTCAGATGCTTGTTCTAGATTCCATAACTAACTGATTTTTTTCACCATATTCCCAGCCACACACCCACATATTATGGCAATGGTTCCCATAAGAGGGAAGAGAAAATAAATTTGGATGGAAAGTGGGAAGGAGAGAAGCAAGTCCTGGGGCACATACCCTTCCCCTCTCCCATAGCTGCTCTCCCACTCCCCGCCCAAGTAAACGAATCTCAGCCCATTCTCTGGTTTATGTGTGCAGCGGATGCGACAGAGAAGGACCTGTCGGATCTGATCTCAGAGATGGAGATGATGAAGATGATCGGGAAGCACAAGAACATCATCAACCTGCTGGGGGCTTGCACGCAGGACGGTAGGCGCCTAGCTGGCTGCCTCCCTGCAATGGGCAGCTCTGGGCCCAAGGGTGGCAGTGACAAGGACTCGTGGCCTTGCTCAGGGAAGGGGGTTAAGAAAAGAGGCCAAAGCTGGGCACACTGCCACACACCTGTAATCCCAGTACTTGGGAGGCTGAGGCAGGAGGATCGCAGGTTCAAGGCCAGTCTTGGCAACTTGGCATGGCCTCAGCAACTTAGTGAGATACTTTTTCAAAATGAAAATAAAATAGAACTGGGGGTGTAGCTCAGAGATAGAATGCCCCTGGATTCAATCCCCAGTACCACAAAAAAACAAAAATAAGAGAGGCCAGTTCAGCAGCATTTGGAATATTTGTCAGGGTGTCAGCTACTGTCCATTGGTGTTCATCTGAGAATACAGGTATTTGGATTCACACACAGTATATGGACGGGATCAGGGAAGTAACTGTGGTCCAGATTAGGGCTCCTAACCCTAACTGTGCTTAGGAACTTTCTTGACTATGTTGGAAAGAATTACTTCTCTTTCTTTGGGTAGTAAAATGACTGCCTGCCCCCCTCAGAAGGCAGGATAGGGAGGTGAAGATGGCATAGCTTGTTCCTGGTTGGGGGAGGGGCTTCCTCCAGGTGAGGCTGCCTGCTTATCCACTACCTGGTCTACGGCCTCTTCCTCCCATGCTCCCAGGTCCTCTGTATGTCATCGTGGAGTACGCATCCAAGGGTAACCTGCGGGAGTTCCTGCAGGCCCGGAGGCCCCCAGGGCTGGAATACTGCTACAACCCCAGTCACAACCCAGAGGAGCAGCTCTCCTCCAAGGACCTGGTGTCCTGCGCTTATCAGGTGGCCCGAGGCATGGAGTACCTCGCCTCCAAGAAGGTGTGGACCCTGAAGGCTCCCCTGGGTGAGGTTGAAATGGGACCAAGCCCCTTAGTCCTCGGACTTGTGACTTTAATCCTTTAGTAGAGTTGTAGACATAGTGAGCAGACCCATGTGCTATCTTAGACTCTTGGGGAACCTCAGAGGCAAGGGAGCCCATGTAGCCTAATGGCTTTGGAATTACACTGAATTAGGTTTGGATCTGCATTCTACCGCTTTCGGCGTAGTCTAGGGCAGATATTGAACATCTTACATTTTTTTCAAATAAAAAATAAATAATAATAATACCTATTTTGAAGTCGGGCAGGTTTGAGGCCAGTCTCAGCAGCTTAGCAAGACCCTCAGCAACTTAGCCAGACCCTGTTTAAAAATTAAAAAATAAGCCAGGCGTGGTGGAGCATGCTTGTAATCCCAGTACTTGGGAGGCTGAGACAGGAGGATCACAGGTTTACAGCCAGCGTCAGCAACTTAGTGAGACCCTGTTTCAAAAAATAGGGCTGAGGGGCCGGGCGTGGTGGCACACACTTGTAATCCCAGTACTTTGGAAGGCGGAGACCGGAGGATCCAAGTTCACTGCCAGCCTCAGCTCTCTCTCTCCCTACTTAGTGAGGCCCTCCACAACTTCATGAGACCCGGTTTCAAAATAAAGTATAAAAAATAGGGCCAGGGGTATAGCGCGGAGGTAGAACACCCCTGGGTTCAATCCCCGGTACTGCAAAAAAAAAATAGGGCCAGGGGTGTAGCTCGAGGTAGAATGCCCCTGGGTTCAATCCCCAGTACCACAAAAAAATAAGAGTTAAAAAATAATAAGAAGCCGGGCGTGGTGGCGCACGCTTGTAATCCCAGTACTTTGGGAGTCGGAGACCAGAGGATCCGGATTCAAGGCCAGCCTCAGCTTTCTCTCTCTCTCTCTCTCTCTCTCTCTCTCTCTCTCTCTACTTAGTGAGGCCCTCCGCAACTTTGTGAGACCCAGTTTCAAAATAAAGTATAAAAAATAGGGCCGGGGGTGTAGCGCGGAGGTAGAACGCCCCTGGGTTCAATCCCCGGTACCGCAAAAAAAATAATAAGGTCTGGGGGTGTAGCTTGGAAGTAGAATGCCCCTGGGCTGTATCCCCCCAAAAAAATAGTAATAATAATACCTATGTTGTAGAATTGTTACGGGAATAAGATGAAGTCGTGTCTGTGTCAGTTCTTAGTGCTCAGTAAGTGGTGGCTTTGTTTGAGCCCCAGCCTGCTGTGGATAGGCGGTGCCTGGGCTTGGCATGTTTGCCCACACAGACTGAACAGCAGCCTTTGGGGTGAGAATCCAAAAGCTCAGAAAGGAGGCCTGTAAGGAGGGTTTGCTAAGGTGATTGAGAGGCCTGGAGCTGGAGGTATTTGGAGTAGAGGAAAAGAACATTCCAGCAGGGGAAGAGAATGTCTAGAGGGTGCGGCAGCAGGGTGGAGGTCCGTGAGGTAAGAGGTGTCACCGGTTGGCTGCAGAACTGCTGGAGCAAGGGAAGCCAGGCAGCTGGGTGGTGGCGCATGTGTCAGGCTGTTACCCCTCACCTGCCTCCTGCCATCCCCTCTGCAGTGCATACACCGAGACCTGGCTGCCAGGAATGTCCTGGTGACAGAGGACAATGTGATGAAGATTGCAGATTTTGGCCTGGCCCGGGACATTCACCACATCGACTACTATAAAAAAACCACAAACGTAAGTGCCACCTGGTGTGTCCTCTGCCAGGTGTTCGCCCACTGAGACATCACTGCTGTAGCCCAGCTGGGTCTTTCTCCCTGACAAATGGTGTGGTTGGAGGGCTGAGAATGTGCACATAGGTCCCATCCCACCTGTGCCCTGCCTGTCCCCTTACTCCCCGCTACCTGTAGGGCCGGCTACCTGTGAAGTGGATGGCGCCCGAGGCATTGTTTGACCGGATCTACACCCACCAGAGCGACGTGTGAGTTTGAATAAGTGATTGCCAGGGATGGGCAGGAGAATTCCCAGTCCAGGCAAGTCCTGCCTTGCCCGTGGATTGAGGAGAGAAAACCAATGTCATCTCATCCGCTCACTTTGTGCCCACACGTCAGGAGGCCAGTCACAGTGTCCCAGTGCTTCCCTGGGAATCCTGGGGTGCAGTGGAACAGCGGGAGGTCCGGGCCTGTGCTGGCTTCTGAAGGGGGGATGGGAAAGCCTCAGGGGCCTAGCTCTATGCCCTAAGACTCAGTGGCTCTGTGCTCATCCACAGGTGGTCTTTTGGGGTGCTCCTGTGGGAAATCTTCACCCTGGGTGGCTCCCCGTATCCTGGCGTACCTGTGGAGGAGCTTTTCAAGCTGCTGAAGGAGGGTCACCGCATGGACAAGCCCAGTAATTGCACCAATGAGCTGTAAGCTGAGAAGATCCCTGAGCCAGGCCAGGGGAGAGTGGCTTGCCGGGCAGAGGGAGGGACACTCTTGTAGAGGAAGTGGCCTTCCTGACACCCCTCCCAAGCTCTCTGCCTCATCTCTCTCATCTCTCCACCTCTGCCCGCACAATCCTCCACAGGTACATGATGATGCGGGACTGCTGGCATGCGGTGCCCTCTCAGAGACCTACCTTCAAGCAGCTGGTAGAAGACCTGGACCGCATTGTGGCCCTGACCTCCAACCAGGTAAGGCTGCCCCACACTGGACCTGGGCCGCTGCCACGTGGGTGCGAGGAGGCATGTGACCCGAGCTGGGCCTCAGGCCACCACGACATGGGTATAGGGAGGCGCATGCCCTATACATCGCTCTCTCTCACCTATTGCAGGAGTATCTGGACCTGTCGATGCCCCTGGACCAATACTCACCCAGCTTTCCCGACACCCGAAGTTCTACCTGCTCCTCGGGGGAGGATTCCGTCTTCTCTCATGAGCCGCTGCCCGAGGAGCCCTGTCTGCCCCGACCCCCAACCCAGCTTGCCAATGGTGGACTCAAGCGGCGCTGACCACCACCCTCCCTGGCCTTCCCTGAACTCCATCACCAACTGTCCCCCTCCCATTGCTCTCACGAGACTATGCCTTTCCCCTGCCTCTTTCCTGCTGGCGGGAGCCAGCCGCCTACCAAGGCCATCCTGCGTGGCCTGCCTGCACCCACTGAGCCCCCTCTTCCTCGAAGCTCGCTTGTGAGAGAGTGGAGCAAAGAGGCAGGGACTTGCCAGTGGCCACTTCGCCCCTCCCAAGCTTTGGACCAAGTCTCCTCCCTGCCGCCCAGCACCACCTAGAGGGCTGGGGAGTGGGAGATGGCAGGCCTGCCAGTGGGAGCCCACTGAGCTTTCTCGTGTTGGTGTTGTCTGTTTCACCCTAAACCCCAACCCGTCAGCCCCTTGTATTCCCGTGGCAGGTGCCTGGTCCTCAGGGCTGCGGCAGTAGGGATCCTGCTGCTCCCAGCCTCGGTTAAAAGCAACCTCTGCTCCAAACGGACAGTACCAGTGGTTTATTAATTAATTCCAATACTAATTTGCTTTGCTGACCAAATACCTGGTACTAGAGGATGATGAGGCGAAGACTAGGAGCAGCAGTGTGGCCCTGGGGCCCAGCCCTGAACTGGGGGCTTTGTACATAGCTATGAAGAAAACACAAAGTGTATAAATCTGAGTATATATTTACATGTCTTTTTAAAAGGGTCGTCACCAGAGATTTACCCATTGGGTAAGATGTTCCTGGTGGCTGGGAGACATCAGTTGCTATATATTAAAAACAAAGAAAACAGGAAAAAAAAAGAAAATGTTTTTTAAAAGGTCATATATTTTTTGCTACTTTTGCTGTTTTATTTTTTTAAATTATGTTCTAAACCTATTTTCAGTTTAGGTCCCTCAATAAAAATTGCTGCTGCTTCATTTTTATACTGGCTGTATTAAAGGGAGGGAATGTCCACTCATAGGAGGGAGCCGGAGAGGCCCTGGGTCAGCAGACAGTGGGCACCGCGCGCCCTGCAGTTCCCCTGTAACCTCTTCCTCCTAGTCCATGCACCCAGACCTGCAGGACCTCACCAATACATTTGGAAAGGCAGGAAAAGAAATGTCCATATTGTGGTTAGGAACCTCCTGCCCTTGCCCCAGAGGTGCTGGGCAGAAAGCCAAGGCTGCAGCAGCCAGGACCAAATTGTTTCCACAGAGGAAACTGGGGGGTACTTGGAATAGCCAAGGGGTACCGCCAGAGTGATTTAAGAGGAAAGTGAAGAAGGCCAGGCGTGGTGGCGCACGCTTGTAATCCCAGTACTTGGGAGGCGGAGACCGGAGGATCCGGGTTCGCAGCCAGCCTCAGCTACTTAGTGAGGCCCTCCACAACTTCGTGAGACCCGGTTTCAAAATAAAGTATAAAAATAGGGCCGGGGGTGTAGCTCAGAGGTAGAACGCCCCTGCGTTCAATCCCCGGTACCGCAAAAAAAAAAAAAAAAAGAGGAAAGTGAAAATCATTTAAAGAAGGTCTGCAGAAACTCTAGCCCAGCTAGGCTCTACCTAGCATGTGGGCATTTTTGGCTTGTGCCTCTGTGCCAGGGAAAGCCTGTCCCTGGAGGCTAGTTTACGCCTCCCTTGCTTTTCCAGCCTCCTCTGTTCATTATCCCGCCGCAGATGGGAGTCTTCCTATAGCTGTGTGACCAGACCTCACTTGTTGGGTCTATCTTGGATCTTGGCTTCCTATGGTTCTTCCTGTACAAACTCCACCCTACCCTTTGGGAAGGGAAAAAAATCCTCTAAATGTTTTTGCTTTGGGGCTGCCTGGAAACTTACTTCTGCCACCTGCTGGTTGTCAGTGTCCTGGCTGAGTGGATTCTGGCTCCTGGGTACCTTGTGCTTCAACCCAGCACTACTCAGCCTCTCCTTAAAGCTCACTTTCTGTGGGCCACTGCTGAACACACCTGTCTCCGGCAGGGATAGTGGGACTGCTGCTTTGACTTTCCTTTCTGAGCTCCAGCAGCGATGTTGGTTGCCATTGTGAAATCCTCTTTGTTCCTCTCTGTAAATATGCAACTGTCGAAATAGTACAATTTGTGTTTATGCTTAAAGGCAGTATAATTTGGTGAACAGAGCCAGGAAATGAATTTTGTTGGCTCTTAAAATCATTTGCTTTGAGATCATATAGCAGTGTCTTTCCTTGTAAAATCATGGTGGTGATGTCTGCCTAGGTCCTAACTTGATATGATGTGTGCGAGTAGATGGAGGATATATAAAGGGCTCCCTGTGCCTTTGGGAGAGGCACTTGAGAAATATAAGGCACTATTATAACAGTGATGTCCTTGCTATTACTACTCAAATCACCCACAAACTTCCCCAGAGACTGGCTTGGCTGTCAAATAAAAGATAGTGAAATTGACCTAAGAGAAAATGAAATGGCCATTTTACTTAGATGACAAGATTGGTTCTCTTGGGGAAGGGAATCCAGTTTATCTAATGAAGACATTGTGCAGTCAAAGCGTTGAATCCAGCTGGTTTCCTCAGGGTTAAAAGATTAGGGCTGGAATTGCCACAGCACTAATCAATACTGCCTTTCCATCTTCCCTAATTGCCATAGGCTGGGGATCATCAGTCCCTTGGCACTGCTAACGTAATGTATTGATCTCAGGTAAGTAAGATTGAACATCAGATGAAGCAAGAAATCTATCTTAATGGTAATGAAGTCACTGTGCCTATCAGCCACCACTGGGTGGAGCCAGCAAGCTAAAATCTCCCACATGAGGCACTGCCAATCTGCTTGGAAGTAGCATTATTCTGAATGTGTACTGGCAGTGAGTGGGGAGTCTTTAGCCCAGGGTCAGCAGTACAGAGCAATGATGGGACACGACCAGTATGATTGTGCGCTCATGATTAAACGTACGGCATTAGACATGGCACAAGTGCCATCAACTCACCATTGCAGCAGAATTTTCTGTGTTAGATATAGGTAAATCTAACATCACTGTGCCTAAAACCATACCAGTGAGGATGTTAGCTGGTAGAGCTAAGACCTCTGAACCTGCAGGGAATTGTAGAGAGCAGCGAGAGAAAGGAGCAAGCTTTGGCGCAACCTGGCATAGCCTTCCATCCCCTCACTGAGGAGTGCCAGGAAAACCCAGATGTTAAGGACTTGGTCTGGGGCAAGTTCCCTCTTGGTTGATACTTAGCAGTATCCAGAACCATGTGTATTGCACTGCTCCTCAATGCATGGCCAGGCACATAGAAGTGATGCATTGAATGACTGCTGCCAACTAGTAGCAACTAGTTGACTAGTCTCTTGTGACCCCGGGAGGCCGGGGCCAGTGGTGTGCTCTCTCTCAAGAGCCAGTTGTGCATCTCCTCCCAACTCGGCACTGTTCAGTGATCTCATGTTGGTGGTCTGAAATCAGCCCGTGGTGGGGGTGTTTACATCACTGGAAACTGCAAATGTTACAAATCAAGGCTATTCTCAGAGAGTTGATTGCTAATCATGTACCAGTGCACCACCAGCCAACAACCATGGAACCCAATGGCCAAGTACCTGAAACAAAACAGAAGCATTCCTAACTGGGAGCGGTAGCATGCGCCTATAATCCCAGTGCTTGGGAGGCTGAGACTAGAGGATCACAGGCTTGAGGCCAATGTGCAATAATTTAATAACTTAGCAAGACCCTGTTTCAAAATAAAAAGGGCTGGGGGTGTAGCTCAGGTAGAGCACCGCTGGGTTCAATATCCAGACCACACATGAAAAAAGCATCTCTGACTTTAGGGATGAGCTGCTTTCATAAGAAATGTATCAGCCTGGCGTGGTGGCGCACGCTTGTAATCCCAGTACTTTGGGAGGCGGAGACCGGAAGATCCAGGTTCGCAGCTGGCCTCAGCACGTGCGCGCTCTCTCTCTCTCTCTCTCTCTCTCTCTCTCTCTACTTAGCGAGGCCCTCCACAACTTCGTGAGACCCGGTTTCAAAATAAAGTATAAAAAATAGGGCCGGGGGTGTAGCGCGGAGGTAGAACGCCCCTGGGTTCAATCCCCGGTACCGCAAAAAAAAGGGGGGGGGGTTCTTGCTGTACAGTACCAATGACACTTCTCAGCTGGTCCCAGACAGGTCACATTGGAATTTTACTTGGTTTAATCGGCTCCCATCTGCTTTCAGTTTCACAACAAGTAAAGAAGTCTAATTTCATCACCTACAGGCTGAAATACCTTTTCCCTTCTCACGTCCCCAAAAGAAGAAAGCTCTTGGTCAGCTGCATAGCAATCTGCTCGGTTGTTTGCTATATTAATAAAACTGAAGACACTAGACATAAATATCTAAATGATATACTTGTCACAGGGTAGCAGAGGGATTATATCAGACTTAACCAACCCCAGTGACTAACAAAGAGTTTTATTTGTGAGAGACAAGCTGACCAGTAAAACACAAACCCAGCACAAATTGTTGAGCCTTAAACCCTTAATTATGTTTCTTAGCAAAATTGTGGCTAATGAGAGCCATATGTACTAGAAAAGTGGCCACCTCCCAGATTCCTGCAGGCCCGAGGGGTGTCCGTGGGAACAGCTAAGCAGCAACCAAGCCTCTTGGACTGCCAGTGTGTTTCACTTCCCATTTTCTCTTCTAAGAAGCTTTCTCTATATCCAGAAAGACCTTACTGGGAAGTATATCCATCCTGTCTCATAGGGTACTTGCATTCTGGGACCCTGTTCCTACTGACAGATCATTCTGAATAAGTTGGTCAGGTTCTCTTAAAATGGCTTCTGGAGTCTCCAGGTTCTGACTTGAGATTCAAGCCATAGGAGGCAGAGGTGTCCAAAGTGCCAAGCTGGTTCTGTTATGCAAAACAATTTCCTCTCTTAAGAGATATGCAGACAAATAGGAAGCTGTTCAAAAGCAACCCATGTTGCTGTACACAAAAGTTTTGTGGGATGGCATAATGGTATAGAGAAAACAGACTTTGCAATTACATTTCTCTAAATGGCCTGAACTTCGTATCACGGCCGATGTCATCTGGGATGGTCACCAGGTGCCAGAGGACTGCCCCAAGGGCTAAATGGCTGATTCTCTCAAGCCAGCTCAGGGAGTCTCAGCTAGAGGTCCTTCACGGGTACCACTGCAGGCCGCAGGGGAGGAGTGAGCTCCATCCTCAAGTCCTTAGGCTGCTTTTGAACTAGCCTTGCTGTTCTGGGATGTCTTCTGTGATTTGGCCTGGAGTGTCTAGGTATAAAACACAAGGACTTTAGGCATTGGTCACAATTTGATGTGTCCCCTTTTTGTTTTCCTAATCAAAATAATGACACTACAAGCTAGGTATGGTGGTGCATGCCTGTAATCTCAGTACTTGGGAGGCTGAGACAGGAGGATCTCAGATTTGAGGCCAGCCTCAGCAACTGAGCAAAGCCCTCAGCAACTTAATGAGACCCTGTTTCAAAATAAAGAATAAAAAATAGGGCTGGGGGTGTAGCTCGGAGGTAGAATGCCCCTGAGCTCAATCTCCAGTACCGCAAAAAAAAAAAAAATAAAATAAAATGGGGCCAGGCATGGTGGCGCACACTTGTAATCCCAGTACTTGGGAGGCTGAGACAGGAGGATCCAGGTTTGCCGCCAGCCTCAGCTACCGAGTGAGGCCCTCCGCAACTTAGTGAGACCCTGTTTCAAAATAAAGAATAAAAAATAGGACTGGGGGTGTAGCTTGGAGGTAGAAGGCCCCTGGGTTCAATCCCCAGTACCAAAAAAATAAATAAATAGAATAAAATAGGGCTGGGGGTGTAGCTTGGAGGTGGAATGCCCCTGGGTTCCATTTCTAGTATCACAAAATAATAATAATGATGAATCACAAAATCACAAAAATAATAATCACAAAATAATAATAATGGCAAAGTCAAATGTGAGTTTATAGTTTACCTTGGTAATAAACATGAAGGTAACATGCACACAAGGCCCTCTGTGCCTGGGAATGGCTTTCTGGGTGTTTACCGCCTCCAGAGTCACTTCCTGATTCAGGTCTTCCCTACTGTTTACTCGTGTCATGCTTTCTGCCCTCACCCCAAATTCCTTCACCCAAATGGGAAACATGAATAGATAAGTAATTTCTTATTTACATGCACTTCTCCCAAAATTTTAATTGCTTTCCTGCTAGTATTTCCTGACATCAGAAGCCTGTGTAAAATATACAACATATGGAAACTATTTCTATCTGGTGCATTAAAAAATAAGGATCTGCGTATAGTATAATTAGCTTCCAGACTTAACATGTTTAAGTCTGGTCCACCATTGCATTGGTTAGTATTTTTTTCACTTTTGGATAACTGAGGTAAATATGTATATATGGTGGTTATAAGATGACCAAAGTTTAGCCCACAACTTCCTGTTTGGATGGCAGGAAGAATTATGTGCAGTGTTTTGCAATGGTTATAATTCTAGATTCTCACTACCCCGGAGATAACTAGAGGGAAAGGACTTTCTCTTTTTAGATACTTACAGCTTCTTTAGAAGAAGTGATGGATCCTTTGGGTAATGAAATAGGTGTTGATGGTGTTATGGGTGATGGTGGTACTGGTGGCAGCTGTATAAATTCTTCATCCTTAAACATCAGAACTAAGAGTTGGGTGACTGATTTTAAAAAAAATGCTTGGAACCTAATAACATATAGCCAAATGTTGAACTTTTTTTCTTTTTTTTTTTTTTTGTGTGTGTGTGATACTGGGGATTGGCCCAGGGCCTTGCACATGCTAGGCAAGTGCTCTACTACTGAGCTACACCCCAATCTCAAATGTTAAACTTTCCTAGAAACAGCTCAAATAGTACAATAAATACTCCTTATTAAGGAACACTATTGTATTGAAATTCAGTTTCATTAAGGGCATTAAAAATAAGTCAGGTGTGGTTGTGCATGCTTGTGATCCCAGTACTTAGGCTGAGACAGGAGGATCGCAGGTTCACAGCCAGCCTCAGTGAGGCTCTGGGAACTTAGCAAGACCCTGTTTCCAAATAAAAAATAAAATAGGGCTGGGGGTATAGCCCAGAGGTAGAAGGCTCCCGAGTTCTACCCCCAGTACTACAAAAAAAAAAAAAATATAGAGAGGAAACTAGCTGGGTGTGGCGCTACCTGCCTATAATCCCAGTACTTGTGAGGCTGAGACAGGAGGATCACAGTTTCAAAGTCAGCCTCAACAATTTAGCAAGGCTTTCAGAAACTTAGCAAGACTTTGTTCCCAAATAAAAAATAAAATAGGGCTGAGGGTGTAACTCAGAGGTAGAACACCCTGGGTTCAATCCCCAGTACCACACACAAAAAAAATAATTAATTAATTAATTAATTTAATTAAATAAAAATAGGGGAAGCCGGGTGTGGTGGTGCACACTCATAATCCCAGTTCTTGGGAGGCTGAGATGAGGATTGCAGGTTTGCAGCCAGCCTCAGCTACTTAGTGAGGGCTCTGCAACTTAGTGAGACCCTGTTTCAAACATAAAGAATAAAATATAGGGCTGGGGATGTAGCTCAGAGGTAGAATGCCCCTGGGTTCAATCCCCAGTACTGCAAAAAAAATAAATAAAATAAAGTAATAAATAAATAAAAATAGGGGAAATTAATATATTACTTTTTTTCTTGCAGTACTGGGGATTGAACCCAGAGGCATTCTACCTCCGAGCTACACCCCCAGCCCTATTTTGTATTCTTTTATTTTGAAATAGGGTCTCACTAAGTTGCGGAGGGCCTCACTAAGTAGCTGAGGCTGGCCGTGAACCCGGATCCTCCGGTCTCAGCCTCCCAAGTACTAGGATTACAAGTGTGCGCCACTATGCCTGGCTACTATTTTTATTTTTTAACTTAATCATGTGGAAAGTAACTGTCTAACCTTAGTTCCCTTGGGTTGAGGTGCAGAATCCACCATGTCCTCTTTAGAGTCAGGGGAAGTAGGTGGTCCCACAGGAGCAGCTGTCTTTGGAGCCTAGGGCGAAGAACATGACATATAAGCATAAACTTGCTGCTCTTCCTGAAACTCAGAAGCTCTTTTGCAGTAGTCATTGCCCTTTAGCACTACTAGCTTTCCAGTAAATCCCTAACTTCCTCCTGCCACTGTGCCCTTTATGAGTAATATGTGAAATATGTCCCTGAAATATCAACTTAGTATTACCATTTCTCTTTGAGTTTTGAATCCTCTATACACAAAAGTTGCACTCTAATTAATAGTGTTTGAAATCCTCAGTCATTAACAAGCCGCCAGTTCTGACCTGTCTTCAGTATCAAAAAAAGATGCCATTTTTCAATTACTCATCAGTTTCTAATCGCATTGACATAACTTAGTCAAAATTGACATGTATCAGTTTGGTATCATAAGTGATAAATTTGTAGGTATTGCTTATTTTGTGATACTGGGGATTGAACCCAGGGGCCTTCTACCTCCAAACTACACCCCCAGTCCTATTTTTTATTCTTTATTTTGAAATAGGGTCTCACTAAGTTGCGGAGGGCCTAAGTAGCTGAGGCTGGCTGTGAACCCGGATCCTCCCATCTCAGCCTCCCAAGTACTGGGATTACAAGCGTGCACCACCACGTCCAGCTTCAGAGCTTTTTTAAAAAAGGTAGAAATAGCTCAAGCAGTTCAATCCCCAGTATCACAAATAAATAAACATTTTTTTGTATGTGTGGTACTGGGGATTGAACCCAAGGGAGTTCTACCTCCAAGCTACACCCCCAGTCCTATTTTAATCTTTATTTTATTTTATTTATTTGTTTATTTATTTATTTTTGATGGTACTGGGGATTGAACCCAGGGGCATTCTACCTCCTGGCTACACCCCCAGCTCTATTTTTTATTCTTTATTTTGAAATAGAGTCTCACTAAATTGCAGACAGCCTAAGTAGTGAGGCAGGCCACCAACCTGGATCTTCCTGTCTCAGCCTCCCAAAGGCTAACAATTTTTTAAAAAAATAAAAAAGCTTGGGAGCCGGGCGAGATGGCGCATGCTTGTAATCCCAGCACTTGGGAGGCTGAGACAGGAGGATTACAGATTTACGGCCAGTCTCAGCTACTTAGTGAGGCCCTCCACAACTTAATGAAACCCTGTTTCAAAAAAATAAAGAGCCGGGCGTGGTGGCGCACGCTTGTAATCCCAGTACTTGGGAGGCGGAGGCCGGAGGATCGCAGGTTTGTGGCCAGCCTCAGCTAGTTAGTGAGGCCCTCCGCAACTTAGCGAGACCCGGTTTCAAAATTAAGTATAAAAATAGGGCTGAGGGTGCTGCTCAGAGGTAGAATGCCCCTGGGTTCAATCCCCAGTTCTGGAAAAAAAAAAAAAAGAGATACCCTGTTTCAAAATAAAAGGGCTGAGGGTGAAGCTCAGAGGCAGAGCACCCCAGCATTCAATCCCCAGTACCAAAAAGAAGGAAAACGATGTTAAAGGAAGTTGGACCAAATTCCAGAAGAAATGCCTGCTCTGCCCAAGAGGAAGTGTGTGATGGAGATGCCCTGCGTGTGATGGCCGTCCAGGTTCTCCACGGACCCAGGGACTCGCCTCTCCGCTTCGTGGTATCTCAATTGGCTTTGGCTTCACATCTACCAGGTAGAAGGTGCGAGACAGGAGCAAAAGAGAAGGAGGGACGTTCTCCTTGAGGTGGAGGTCCAGCCACTGGAGAATGGGAAGAAAACACAGTGGGTCACAGAATGCTAGAGCCAGAAGCAGCCCCCAGCCTCTGCGGCCTCCCCAACTCCTGGCAGAACAGGGATACAAACAGCAGCCCTTGACTTCCCCAGTGCTGACCTGGCAGCCCACTCACTATAGTGGGGTCACTCGAAGGCCCTGAGAGGGAGTGGTTGACTAAGCTCTCAACCCAATTGTGGGTCAAAGCAACTAAGTATTCATATTCATATCCTCTCATTCTCATTCTTCCCCCCTCCCCGGGATTGAACCCAGGAGCATTCTACCTCTGAGCTACACCCCCAGGCTGAGCCAGGCATGGTGGCGAATGCTTGTAATCCCAGTACTTGGGAGGCTGAGAAAGGAAGATCGCAGGTTTGTGTCCAGCCTCAGCAACTTAGTGAGGCCCTCTGCAATTTAGTGAGATCTTGTTTCCAAATATAAAATAAAATAAAATAGGGTTGGGGGTAGCTCAGTGGTAAAATGCCCCTGAGTTCAATCCCCAGCACCAAAATAAATAAATAAATAAATAAATAAATAAATAAATAAATAAATTGCTGAGGTTGGCCTCAAACCTACGATCCTCCTGTCTCAGCTTCCCAAATACTGGGATTACAGGTGTGTACCACCGTGGTGTGTGTGTGTGTGTGTGTGTGTTACTGGGGATTGAACCTTGAATCCAGAGCATTCTATTTCTGAGCTACCCCCAGCCCTATTTTATTTTTTTATTTGGAAACAGGATCTTGCTAAGTTGCTGAGGCTGGTTTCGAACCTGCGATTCTCCTGTTTTAGCCTTGCAAGTACTCAGATTATAGTCGGGCACCACCACACCTGGTCAAGCTTTTTAAAAAATATGTATATTTTTAAGCCAGGTGTAGTGGTGTACCTCTGTAATCCCCGTACTTGGGAGACTGAGACAGAAGGATCACAAGTTTGAGGCCAGCCTAAGCAACTTAGTGAGACCCTGTTTCAAAATAAAAAATAAACCAGGTGTGGTGGTGTATGCCTGTAATCCTAGTACATGGGAGGCTGAGACAGGAGGATCACAGGTTGAGGACAGCCTCGGCAAGTAGTTTATATTATCAAATTGCTTTTTTTTTTTTTTTGCGGCACCGGGGATTGAACCTAGGGGCATTCTACCTCCGAGCTACACCCCCAGCCCTATTTTTTATTCTTTATTTTGAAACAGGGTCTCACTAAGTTGTGGAGGGCCTCACTAAGTAGCTGAGGCTGGCCACGAAACTGAGATCCTCCTATCTCAGCCTCCTAAGTACTGGGATCACAAGCGTGCGCCAGCACACCCAGCCTTTTATTATTTATTTATTTTTGTGGTACTGGGGATTGAACTCAGGGGCATTCTACCTCCGAGCTACATCCTCAGCTCTATTTTTTATTTTGAAACAGGGTCTTGTTAAGTTGAAGGCCTCACTAAATTGCTAAGATTGGCCTCAAAACTGAGATCCTCCTGTCTCAGCCTCCAAAGTACTAGGATTATAGGCGTGCACCACCACACCTGGGTGACCTTCCTTTTTAAACATCTGTAAAGAATTCCATTGTAAAAACGAGGCATGGGGGCACACACCTGTAATCCCTCCCAGTGTTTAGGAGGCTGAGACAGGAGACTTGCAGGTTCGAGGCCAGCCTCAGCAACCTAGCAAGACCTTGTTTCAAAATAAAAAAATTTAAAAAAAGAGATGGGGGTTTAGCTCAGAGATAGAATGCCCCTAGGTTCAATCCCTAGTACTGCACCAAAAAAGAAAAAAAGAATTCCATTGTATGGAAATGCCATAATTTATTTGATGATTCTCCTATTAATCATCTTTAGACTGTTTACAATCTTTTGCTATTAAAAATGTGCTACATTTTTAATCTTGTACATATGTCATTTTGCACATATGCAAGAATATAGGATAAATTCCTAGAAATGAAATTGATTAATCAAAGGGTATATCTATTTTTAAAGTTTGAAAGATAATGCCAGCCGGGCGTGGTGGCACACGCTTGTAATCCCAGTACTTGGGAGGTTAAGACCAGAGGATCCGGGTTCATGGCCAGCCTCAGCTACTTAGTGAGGCCCTCTGTAATTTAGTGAAACCCTGTTTCAAAATAAAGAATAAAAAATAGGGCTGGGGGCATGGCTGGGAGGTAGAATGCCTCTGGGTTCAATCCCCAGTACCACCCGAAAAAAAAAAAAAGAAAGATAATGCCAAATTCTTCTTCATGGAGATTCTGCCAGCAGGGCATGAATGCACCTCCACCCAAGGTTTTCCAACACAGTGTAATAACAACCTCTGATCTTTGCCAATTGAATAGTGAATGCGGAATCTCTTGGGTTTTTGTTGTTGTTTGTGGTACTAGGAATGAAACCCAAGGGTGTTCTACCTCTGAGCTACAACCCCAACCCCTTTTTTTTTTTTTTTGCGGTACCGGGGATTGAACTCAGGGGCGTTCTACCTCCGCGCTACGCCCCCGGCCCTATTTTTTATCCTTTATTTTGAAACCAGGTCTCACGAAGTTGTGGAGGGCCTCACTAAGTAGAGAGAGAGAGAGAGAGAGAGAGAGAGCTGAGGCTGGCCACGAACCCAGATCCTCCGGTCTCTGCCTCCCAAGTACTGGGATTACAAGCGTGTGCCACCACGCCCGGCCTAAACCCAACCCTTTTTATTTTTAATTTTGAAACAGGGCCTCGCTAAATTGCTGGGGTTAGCCAGGCATGGTGGTGCACACTTGTAATCCCAGTACTTGGGACAGTGAGACAGGATGACAGGTTCGCTTCCATCCTCAACAATTTGTGAGGCCCTCTGCAACCTAGTGAGACCCTATTTCAAAATAGGCCCGGCTATGATATACCCTTTTAAGAAAGCAATTTGAAGTCGGGCGTGGTGGCGCACGCTTGTAATCCCAGTACTTGGAAGGCAGAGACCAGAGGATCTGGGTTCGCGGCCAGCCTCAGCTACTTAGTGAGGCCCTCCACAACTTAGTGAGACCCTGTTTCAAAATAAAGGATAAAAAATAGGGCCGGGGTGTAGCTCAGAGGTAGAACGCCCCAATGTTCAATCCCCGGTGCCGCAAAAAAAAAAAAAAAAGAAAACAAAGCAATTTGATAATATGAACTCATCTAATACCCCATGTTTAAGAAATTCATGACTGGAGCTGGGTGGCACACTCCTATAATCCCAGTATTTGAGAGGCTGAGACAGGAGGATCGCAGGTTCGACACCAGCCTCAGCAATTTAGTGGGACCCTGTTTCAAAATAAAAAATAAAATAGGCCGGGCGTGGTGATGCATGCTTTAATCCCAGTACTTGGGAGGCTGAGACAGGAGGATCACAGGTTCACAGCCAGCCTCAGCTTCTTAGTGAGGCCCTCTGCAATTTAGTGAGATCCTGTTTCAAAATAAAGAATAAAAAAAATAAATAAGGCCGGGGGTGTAGCTTGGAGGTAGAGTGCCCTTGGGTTCAATCCCCAGTTCCAAATAAATAAACTAATTACATTAAATAAATTAAATAAAAAATAGAGCCGGGTGTGGAGAAGCACACTTGTAATCCCAGTACTTGGGAGACTGAGATAGGAGGAGCACAGGTTCGAGGACAGCCTCGCAAGTAGTGAGACTCTCATCAACCTAGTGAGACCCTGTTTCAAAATAAAAACAAAATAGGGCTGGGGGTATAGTTGGGTAGAATTCCCCTGGGCTCAATCCCCAGTACCACATAAAAGAGAAAAAAAGAAAATAGGGCTGGGGTTACGGCTCAGTAGTAGAACAACCCTGGGTTCAATCCCTAGTACTACAACAAAAAAAAGAAGAAATTCCTGATTTTAACAATCTCTGTATATAATATGTTCACCTTCCAATTATATTTGGTCCAACATGTAACATTTTGAAACCATCCAGAACATGGTTTCAAAATCACAACAATGGCTCCTATCCCAAAATAATTTCTCTACACATTATAGCACTTTTTACAATTATAAAAGGAGAATTTAAACTGGGCATGGTGGCACATGCCTGTAATCTCGGTACTTGGGAGGCTGAGACAGGAGGATCATAGTTTTGAGACAGGCCTCAGAAATTTAGCTGACAGGCTGGGTGTGGTGGCACACATTTGTAATCCCAGTACTTGGGAGGCAGAGACTGGAGGATCCGGGTTCTCGGCCAGCCTCAGCTACTTAGAGAGGCCCTCCGCAACTTCGTGAGACCCGGTTTCAAAATAAAGTACAAAAAATAGGCCGGGGGTGTAGCTCGGAGGTAAAATGCCCCTGGGTTCAATCCCTGGTACCACAAAAAAAAAAAAAAAGAAAAAGAAATTTAGCTGAGACTCTCAGCAATTTAGCAAGACCCTGTTTCAAAATTAAAAATAAGAAAGCCAGGTGTGGTGGTGCACACTTGTAATCCCAGTACTTGGGAGGCTGAGATAGGAGAATTGCAGGTTTGAGGACAGCCTCAACAAAAAAAAAAAAAAAAAAAAAAAAAAATTTAATAGGAGCTACTCCTTTTTTTTTTTTTTTGGTGGTACTGGGGATTGAACCCAGGGGCTCTACCTCTGAGCTACATTCCTCCTCAGACCTATTTCTATTCTTTATTTTGAAACAGGGTCTCACTAAGCTGCAGAGGGCCTCACTAAGTAGCTGAGGCTGGCTTTGAACCTGCGATCCTCCTGTCTCAGCCTCCCAAGTACTGGGATTACAAGCATGTGCCACCATGCCCGGCTTTACTCCTTTATTTTAAAGCATTAATGCTTTAAATGCTACCTAAAGAATAATATTAAACATCTATGCCAGGCATGGTGGAGCATGCCTGTAATCCCAGTACTTGGGAAGCTGAGACAGGAGGATCAAAGGTTCTAGGCCAGCTTCAGCAATGTAGTGAAACTCTCAGCAACTTAACAAGACCCTGTTTCAAAACCCCCAAAATAAAAAAAGGTTGGGGGTGTAGCTCAGAGGTAGAATGCCCCTGGGCTCAATCCCTAGTGCCACAAAAAAAAAAAAAAACTATTACCAAAGCAAAAACTGTTCTTTTGAGAACTAATGTTAAAGCAGTCCCAGGTGGGCCACATGTAAGGTCTGGATCTCCAAAAAGATTCACATTTAAAACATGCCTCAAGCCGGGCGTGGTGGCACATGCTTGTAATCCCAGTACTTGGGAGGCTGAGACCAGAGGATCCGGGTTCACAGCCAGCCTCAGCTACTTAGTGAGGCCCTCCACAACTTAGGGAGACCCTGTTTCAAAATAAAGAATAAAAAATAGGGCTGGGAGTGTAGCTCGGAGGTACAATGCCCCTGGGTTCAATCCCCAGTACCGCCAAAAAAAAAAAAAAAAGTAAACATGCCTCAAATCAGAATTTCTGCCCAGACCCTTACAAATACCTGAAGTAGGCAAAATTCATTTTGGGGGCAGGGGGACTGAAGGTTGAACCCAGGGGTATTCTCCTCTGAGCTACACCCCCAGCCCTATTTTTCATTTTAGTGAAACAGGGTCTCACTAAATTGTGGAGGGCCTCGCTAAATTGCTGAGGCTGGCCGTGAACCTGCGATTCTCCTGTCTCAGCCTCCTCTGTACTAGGATTACAGGCATGCGCCACTGTGCATGGCTGGCAAAATTTTCAGGTGGCCCCAAGAATCCCCTTCCTGGTGTCCCCTCACACCTTCACCTGTTATTCAGTTAAACGTTGTACTTAGCCAGGCATGGTAACCCATACCTGTAATTGTAGTACTTGGAAGGCTGAGACTGAAGGATCACAGGTTCAAGGACAACCTCAGCAACAAAGTAAGATTCCCAGCAACCTCGCAAGACCCTGTTTCAAAACAAAAAATAAAAAGGTCTGGAGTGTAGCTCTTAGGTAGACTGCCCCTGGGTTCAGTCCCCTGTACTCAAAAAAAATGAAAAAAAAAACCACACTATATTATGTCTTATATGAAGGGAGTCTAGAAATGTAATTAAGGCCCTAAATTAGTTGGCCTCAAGAGAAGAAAATTATCCAGGTAGGCCTCACCTGATCACGAGTCCCCTAAATCTGGGGCTAGCAGTCAAACGTGGGGAGTCAGACTAGAAGCATAAGGGGAGCCTTTCCGTGGCCAGCTCAGCAGATGGAGGGGGCCAGGAGGTGAGGAATACAGGTGGCCTCTTGTTGCTGAGTAGCCCAGGGCTGGCAGCTAGTGAGGATATGAGGACTGGGTCCCACAGCTGCTCAGAGCAACACTGAATAAACTGAACATGCTTGGAGGCGGGTTCCTCCCCACAGCCTTCAGAAAGGACCACTGTACTTCTCACCTGTGGAACTTGAGCTAATATGCAGTGGTTCCTTTAAGCCGCTGAGTTTGCAGCAATTTATAATACAGCTATAGAAAAGTAATATAGTAGCTGGGCGTGGTGGCGCATGCTTGTAATCCCAGTACTTTGGGAGGCGGAGACCGGAGGATCCAGGTTCACAGCCAGCCTCAGCTCTCTCTCTCTCTCTCTCTCTCTCTCTCTCTACCTAGTGAGGCCCTCCGCAACTTCATGAGACCTGGCTTCAAAATAAAATATAAAAAAATAGGGCCGGGGGTGTAGCGCGGAGGTAGAACGCCCCTGGGTTCAATCCCCGGTACCACAAAAAAAAAAAAAAGAAAACTAATATAGTGCCCTGCCCCATCATAGTGCAAATTCAAGCCGGGCACGGTGGTGCACTTGTAATCCCAGTACTTGGAAGGTTGAGACAGGAAGATTACAAGTTCGAAGACACCCTCAGCAAGTAGTGAGACTCTCATCAACCTAGCGAGACACTGTTTCAAAATAAAAATTAAAAATTGGGCTAGGGGTGTAGCTAGGAGGTAGAATGCCTCTGAGTTCAATCCTCAGTACCAAAAAAAAAAAAGTGCAAAATCAATCTAGCTTCTCAGTGTCCCACTGCTCAATGAAATAAAGTAAATAGGTAAGATAGTTCATTTGAGCTAGTGTGTGTGTGTGTGTGTGTGTGTGTGTGTGTTACTAGGGATTGAACCCAGGGGCATTCTACCTCCAAGCTACACTCCCAACCCCTCCTTTTTTTTTTTTTTTTAGTTTTGAAACAGGGTCTTGGCTAGCTTGCTGGGAGTCTTGCTACGTTGCTGAGGCTGTCCTGAAACCTGTGATCCTCCTGTCTCAGACTCCCAAGTACTGGGATTACAGGAGTGCACCACCATGCCCAGCTCCCTAGACCTTTTTAAATTTTATGAG
>PVJS01014781.1:0-10806 GCA_004027185.1 Glis glis | reverse complement strand
GAGTGTGCTTAGCATGCACGAGGTCCCGGGTTCAATCCCTGGCACCTCCCCAGTACTAAAAAAAAAATTTATGAGAGGGTCTCACTAAATTGCCCAGGCCGGCCTCAAACTTGTGATCCTCCTGTCTCAGCCTCCTAAATATCTGGGATTACAGGAGAGCACCACCATGCCCTTGCTATGGTTTGGATTTTGTGTGTGTGTGTGTGTGGTACTGAGGATTGAACCCAGGGGCATTCTACCTCTGAGCTACACCCCCAGCCCAATTTTATTTATTTGGAAACAGGGTCTCACTAAGTTGCGGAGGGCCTTGCTAAGTTGCCAAGGCTGGCTTCGAACCTGCAATCTTCCTGTCTCAGCCTCCCAAATACTGGGATTACAAGCGTGCACCACCATGCCCACTTATTCTTTATTTTTGAAACAGGGTCTCACTAATTTGTGAATGGCCTTACTAAGTAGCTGAGGCTGGCTGCAAACCTGGATCCTCCTGTCTCACCTCCCAAGCACTGGGATTACAAGCATGCGCCACCACGCCCGGCTATGGTTTGGATTTTAAATGTCCCCCAAAAGCCGGATGTGGTGGTGCACACCTGTAATCCCAGTACTTGGGAAGCTGAGACAGGGGGATTGCAGGTTCAAGGCCAGTCTCAGCAACTTAGTGAGACCCTGTTTCAAAATAAAAACTAAAATAGGGCTGGGGAACTGGCTGTGGTGGTGCACACCTGTAACTCCAGTACTTAGGAGGCTGAGATAGGAAGATCACAGGTTCAAAGCCAGCCTCAGCAATTTAGCAAGGCCCTCTGCAACTTCGTAAGACCCTGTTTCAAAATAAAAATAAAATAGGTCTGGGGGTGTAGCTCAGAGGTAGAATGCCCCTGGGTTCAATCCCCAGCACCAAAAAAAAAAAGTCCCCCAAAGGCACATGTGCTGAAAGTTTGGTCACCAGCCTGCGGCACTAATGAGAGGTGGTGAAACCTTGAGGAGGTAGGGCCCCGTGGAAATTAGGTTTTTGGGAACATGCCCTTGAAGGCACTATTAGGGCCCAGGACCCGTCCTCTCTCTCAGATTCAAGACTACAAGAGATGAACAGACCTCTGGCACACACTTCTACCATGATGTTCTGCCTCACCACGGGTCCAAAGCAATGGGGCCAAGTACCGTGGACTGAAACCTCTGAACCATGAGCCAAAATAAACCTTTTCCCTTATTAAGTTGATTATCTCAGATATTTTATCACAGTGACTGAAAGCTGACTAACACAACTTGCAAAGTAGAAATCATGAAGCGAGGTCTTCTGATTGTAGGGAGAGAGTCTGGGCTGCTTGCCTCTGTGAGCTGCTGTCTCAGTTGTTCCTCAGTAAGACCCAGGGATCTCATCCCTCGGGCCCTACAGCAAGCTTGTAGTTCCGACACACTCAAAGCCTTCACCCCTTCTTTGGCAATTACCTGCAAGAAATGTAACAGTGTTGGAGCCGGGCGTAATCCCAGTACTTGGGAGGCTGAGACCGGAGGATCCGGGTTCACGGCCAGCCTCAGCTACTTAGTGAGGCCCTCCGCAACTTCGTGAGACCCGGTTTCAAAATAAAGGGTAAAAAAAAAAATAGGGCCGGGGGTGTAGCTCAGAGGTAGAACGCCCCTGGGTTCAATCCCCGGTACCGAAAAAAAAAAAAAAAAAGAACAGTGTTGGATCTTTGGATTCCAATTTTATCTAATCCCCACATTCCAGAAATTCAGTAGAAACCCAGAATCAAATGCATTGACCCTTTGTCCCCTGCACTGACTGCTAGAAAGGCCAGGACCCTGAAAAAAACAAGATAACTTAGGAAAGTGGCAGTTGGGATGAAAGGAATGCTGCTAACAGGTGTTAATTATAGATATCAAGCCAGGCATGCTGGCGCACTCCTGTAATCCTAGTACTTGGGAGGCTGAGACAGGAGGATAACAGGTTTGAGGCCAGCCTCAGCAATTTAGAGAGATCCTCAGCAACTTAATGAGACCCTGTTTCAAAATAAAAATAAAAAGGGCTGGGGGTGTATCTTGGAGGTAGAATGCCTCTGGGTTCAATCCCCAGTACCAAGAATAAAATAAAATAAACCAGACATGGTAGTGCATGCCTGTAATCCCAGGACTTGGGAGGCTGAGACAGGAGGATTACAGGTTCAAGACCAGCCTCAGTAATTTAGAAAGATCCTCAGCTAGTTAGTGAGACCCTGTTTCAAAATAAAAAATAAATAGGGCTGGGGTAGACAAGTATAGTGGCACATGCCTATAATCCCAGGACTTGGGAGGCTGAAACAGGAGGATCACAGGTTCAAGGCCAGCCTCAGCAATGTAGTGAGATCCCGTTCAAAACAAAAAATTAAATAAGGGCTAGGGGTATAGCTCAGAGGTAGAATGCCTGTGGGTTCAATCCCCAGTACTACAAAAAAAGGAGGGGGATGGGAGTGTAACTGGGAAAATGCCCCTGGGTTCAGTCCCCTGCACCAAAAATAAAATAAAAATAATAGAGATATTTACATAACTCCTCCCAACATTTTTTGTGTGTGTGTGTGGTACCAGGGATTGAACCCAGGGGCGTTCTACCTCCGCGCTACACCCCCGGCCCTAATTTTTTTTATACTTTATTTTGAAACCGGGTCTCATGAAGTTGCAGAGGGCCTCACTAGGTAGAGAGAGACAGACAGACAGACAGACAGACAGACAGGGAGAGAGAGAGAGCTGAGGCTGGCCGCGAACCTGGATCCTCCAGTCTCCACCTCCCAAAGTACTGGGATTACACGCCCGGCTCCTCCCAACATTTTATCAGCAAAGTATTTCCCTCTTGATTTGTGTTTTGCCTGGTGTGACATCCCCTTCTCCCTTTCACGGCACCTTTAGAGTCCATTAGAAAAAAGAATATTTCACTTGAAAAGCTTTCAAAGTGCCATTTGTTGCAGTCCCAATGTTGTGTCTCTCCCCCCACCCCAGGAATAGCTCTAACTCTCTGGTTCACAAACTTCCTCAATAAATAAGGTAGTTTCTGCTTAGTGTGATCCAAAACTGGTGTTTCTGGGACCAGTAGTGCTTACTCCAAAGTTCTGAAAACTAAATGGGCCAACGGGATCACACTTACTCAGTTCCAGGAAACTTGCTCCCTCAGGTACAATGCTTTAGAGCAGCTCATTTCCACTCAAGAAACATTCTTTCTGTTTTGTTAAGGGCTCTAATTAGTAGCTATGGCCCAAATGGTACCTTCTGTGAGATGTCTAGGTTCTGCTTCTCCTCCAACACCATGCTGCCATCCCCTTCTTACCAGGCCAACCCGCCAAGCACCATGTTTACTTTGGCACCAGCTCCTTCATAGAGGAGCAGAGGTGTGGGGTAGAGCCTTAGAGCCTTGCCAGGAATCTACTGAGCTGCAGGTTCCTTCCCAGCAGCTCCTAACAACTTTCTTTTTTTTTTTTTTCCTGTACTGGGGATTGAACCTAGGGGCATTCTACCTCCGAGCTATACCCCCAGCCCTATTTTTTATTCTTTATTTGGAAACAGGGTCTCACTAAGTTGTGGAGGGCCTCATTAAGTAGCTGAGGCTGGCCACGAACCCAGATCCTCCAGTCTCAGTCTCCCAAGTACTGGGATTACAAGCGTGCATCACTATGCCCAGCCCCTAACTAATTTAGATTAGTTCCAGCTAAGACCTTGGAATTACTGGCTGCTTATGATTTCCTTCTCAAAAAATGAATCCCAGGAGCCGGGCTTGGGAGGCTGAGACAGGAGGATCGCACATTGAGGACAGCCTACGCAATTTAGGGAGACTCTCAGCAACCTAGTAAGACCCTGTTTCAAAACAAAAAATAAAATAGAGTTGGGGGTGTAGCTCAGAGGTAGAGCACCCCTGGATTCCATCCTTAGTACCACAAAGAGAGAGAGAGAGAGAGAGAGAGAGAGATTGAGAAAAGAAAGTCCCAGCACAACAAGCAGTTCCTGAAACGAGGAAAGGCTCATGTTGCCATGGTGAGGGTTGTTGTTTGGTTTGGGTCTTGGTTCTGGGGACTGAACCCAGGGGTCATCTACCTGTGAGCCACACCCCAGCCCTTTTTATTTTCTTTGTTTTTGTTTTTTTTTGACACAGGGTCTCGCTAAATTGCTGAGGCTGGCCTCAAACCTGTGTCCTCCTGTCTCAGCCTCCCAAGTACTGAGATTACAGACATGCACCACAATACCCAACTGATACTGGTTGTTAAACTACTTATTTTGCCAGACTCCATCCATGACCAGACCCAAAAGAAAATGCTGGCATTCACAAAGGCAGCCTTGGATACCTCCCAACGCCTCTCTAGTCCCCTTCAGCTACGGTTAAGCTCTTACTTCATCATCTGCTTTTATAGACTTCAATGTCATTAGGAGGTGAAAGCGGAGCAAGTTGTTGGTTCCAAAGGTCTGCAATTCTAGCAGTTTGCAAAGGGCGACCAGCTGCAATCGGTCTAAGTGCTCCAGGGCCAGCTGATCCTCAAAGAGTTTGGAAAAGCGAACTATCTCCTTTGTGCTGGGCTTGTGGCCTGTCTGGACCTAGGCAACAAGATAAAGAGGCTAATCAAAATGTGTTTCAAAGTTGGGTGTGGCTCAATACTTAGGAGGCTGAGACAGGAGGATCGCAGGTTCGAAACTTAGGGAGGCCCTCCACAACTTAGTGAAACCCGGTTTCAAAATTTTAAAAAATTAAAAAATTAAACAGGGCTGGGGGTGTAGCTCAGAGGTAGAATGCCCCTGGGTTCCATCCCCAGTACCCCCCCCACGCACACAAAATGTGTTTCAACTGGCGTGATGGTGCATGACCGTAATCTCAGTACTTGGGAAGTTAAAACAGGAGGAGCACAGGTTCAAGGAGAGCCTCAGCAAGTAGTGAAACTCTCATCAACCTAGTGAGACCCTGTTTCAAAATAAAAATGAAATAGAGCTGGGGATGTAGCTTGGAGGTGGAATGCCCCTGGGTTCAATCTCCAGTACCACAATAAATAAATAAATAAATAAGTTTCTTGCTTAATGTAACCTTCTCATTAGACTATTTGTTGGTTTGTTTTGGGGTACTGGGGGTTAAACCCAAGGTCATTCTCCTCCAAGCCACACCCACAGATGTTTATTTATTTATTTATTTATTTATTATTATTTGGTACTGGAGATTGAACCCAGGGGCCTTCTACTTCTGAGCCACACCCCCAGCCCAATTTTATATTTTTTTATTAATTATTTTATTTTTTGTGGTACTGGGGATTGAACTCAGGGGTGTTCTACCTTTGAGCTGCACCCCAGCCCTATTTTATTTTATTTATTTATTTATTTTTATTTATTTATTTATTTTTTGCAGTACTGGGGATTGAACTCAGAGGCATTCTACCTCCAACCTACACCCCCAGCCTGGCTTTATTTTTTATTTTGAAACAGGGTGTGGTGGCGTACGCTTGTAATCCCAGTACTTGGGAGGCTGAGACAGGAGGATCGCAGGTTCTAAGCAAGCCTCGGCAATTTAGCGAGGCTCTCAGCAACCTAGTGAGAGCCTGTTTCCAAATAAGATATAAAATTGGACTGGGGATGTAACTTGGAGGTAGAATGCCTCTGGGCTCAAACCCTGGTACCAAAAAAAAAAAAAAAAAGTCCACAGGTATAGCTCAGAGGAAGAATGCCCCTGGGTTCAAGCCCTTATACCACACACAAAAAAAGATAGGCTTTTCTGAGCCTGGCATGGTGACACATGCGTGGCACACACCTGGCATGGTGGCACATACTGGCTTTATAATATTGTATTTGATAGCCGGGCATGGTGGCACACACTTGTAATCCCAGTATTTGGGAGGCTGAGACAGGAGGATTGCAGGTTAAAAGCCAGCCTCGGCAACTTAGCGAAGCTCTCAGCAACCAAGTGAGACCCTGTTTCCAGATAAGAAATAAAATCGGGCTGGAGGTGTATGACTTAGATATTTGCAATTTCAAAGATTTGAATAAAGCCGAGCATGGTGGTGCACGCTTGTAATCCCACTACTTGGGAGGCTGAGACAGGAGGATCCCAGATTCGAAGCCAGCCTCAGCAACTTAGTGAGGCCCTCCGCAACTTAGTGAAACCCTGTTTCCAAACAAAAAATAAAATAGGTCTAGGGGGGTATCCTGGAGGTAGAATGCCCCTGGGTTCCATCCCCAGTACCACAAAAAAAAAAAAAAAGATTTGAACAATTTGGCAGATCCATGGAGACGTGCATTTTTCATAGAACTCCAACCCGGAAGTGGTTTGGTGTGACACAGAAGACTGACACCTGTTTTACGTAGGATGACAGCTGTGTACAGGCATCTCCCATCTTGGCTCTGTTCCTCCTTGCCATTTTTGTAATTGTTTCTTGAAGGAATTTTGCTAGTTCTAACTTTGCAGCCATTGTCTTTTTCTGTTTTTCTTCCTCAATAATAAAAGAAAAAAAAAGTTAATCCTTCACGACTGCAACTTGGTAAAGATGGAGAAGTAACTGTCTCCATGTTATGCCCATCCCTATAGCATGTGATGTGTGTGTGTGTGTGTGTGTGTGTGTGTGTGCGCGCACGCGGTACTGGGGATTGAATCCAGGGGTATTTTACCTCTGAGCTACACCCCCAGCCCTATTTTATTTTTTATTTGGAAACAGGATCTCACTAAATTGCTGAGAAGCTCGCTAAATTGCTGAGACTAGCCTTGAACCTGTGATCCTCCTATCTCAGCCTCCCAAGTACTGGGATTACAGGCGTGTGCCACCATACCCAGCTGTACTGTCTTAATGTTGTTTGCAGCTGGGCACGGTGGCACATGCCTGTAATCCCAGTACTTGGAGGCTGAGACATAAGGGTCACAGATTTGAGACCAGCCTTCTCAATTTAGCAAGATCCCATCTCAAAATAAAAAATAAAAAGATCTGAAGGTATAACTCAGAAGTACAATGCCCTAGGTTCAATCCCCAGTTCCACAAAAAGGAGAAAATAATAATAATATAATAACAATAATGTTATTTGCAGGTCCAATTGGGTTTTGTGAGAACCAGAGCAAATATACAGTGGCTTATCTCCTTAATCTTGTATTTACTTCCCATTAACACAATGATTGTAAGCATTTAATAGATACAAAATGTCCCATCAGCAAGAGACTTTGTCATTATTTAGAAGGAGAAACTATTTCTTAACCATATAGGTTGCTACTTGAGCTAACTCCTGGTCTGAGTAGCCCTGGATTTTGCTCTACAAATAAAGAAAATAAGGAAATTAATTCTACATTAAAGTATATAGAAAGTCGGGCATGGTAGCATATGCTTGTAATCCCAGTACTTGGGAGGCTGAGACCGGAGGATCCGGGTTAGTAGCCAGCTTCAGCTACCTAGTGAGGCCCTCCGCAACTTAGTGAGACCGTTTCAAAATAAAGGATAAAAAAAATAGGAGCCGGGCGTGGTGGCGCACGCCTGTAATCCCAGTACTTGGGAGGCTGAGACAGGAGGATCGCAGGTTCGTGGCCAGCCTCAGCAACTTGTGAGGCCCTCCGCAATTTAGTGAGACCCTGTTTCAAAATAAAAAATAGCCGGGTGTGGTGGCACACGCTTGTAAGCCCAGTACATGGGAGGCTGAGACCAGAGAATCTGGGTTCGCTACCAGCCTCAGCTACTTAGTGAGGCCCTCCACAACTTAGTGAGACCCTGTCTCAAAATAAAGAATAAAAAATAGGGCTGGGGGTGTAGCTTGGAGGTAGAATGCCCCTGGGTTCAATCCCTGGTACCGCAAATAAATAAATAAATAAATAATAAAAAATAGGGCTCGGAGTGTAGCTCAGAGGTAGAATACCCCTGGGTTCAATCCCCAGTACCACATAAAAATAAATAAACAAATAATAGGGCTGGGGGTGTAGCCTGGAGGTAGAATGCCCCTGGGTTCAATCCCCAGTACCACAAAAAAAAAAGTTAGAGTTTAAATAGAAAACAGACATAGTTAATTACAATACAGTGAGTTAAGTGTTATAATAGATAAGAAAAAAGCACTAAACAGAAGGTATTAAATGTATTCTCTCAAACTGGGCGTGGTAGCACATGCTTGTAATCCCAGTACTTGGGAGGCTGAGACAGAAGGATCCGAGTTCACAGCCAGCCTCAGCTACTTAGTGAGGCCCTCTTCAACTTAGTGAGTCCCTGTTTCAAAATAAAGAATAAAAAAAAAATAGGGCTGGGGGTGTAGCCTGGAGGTAGAATGCCCCTGGGTTCAATCCCTAGTACCATAAAAAAAAATAGAAAAGTATTCTCTCAAGACATTATTTGAGCCCCGGGCGTGGTGGCGCATGCTTGTAATCCCAGTACTTGGGAGGCTGAGACGGGAGGATCCCAGTTCGCAGCCAGCCTCAGCTACTTAGTGAGGCCCTCTGCAACTTTGAGAGACCCGGTTTCAAAATAAAGTATAAAAAAATAGGGCCGGGGGTGTAGCACAGAGGTAGAATGCCCCTGCGTTCAATCCCCGGTACCGCAAAAAAAAAAAAAAGACACTATTTGACCAGTATTTATTTATTTATTTATTTATTTATTTATTTATTTATTTTTATGGTATTAGGGATGGAACCCAAGGACCTTCTTCCAGCTACTCCCCCAGCCCTATTTTATTTATTTTTTATTTGGAAACAGTGTCTCGCTAAGTTGTTGAAAGCCTCGCTAAGTTGATGAGGCTGGTCTCAAACTTGCGATCCTCCTGTCTCAGCCTCCCCAGTACTGGTATTATAGGCATGCACCACCATGTCCAGTGACTAGTATTTCTTAATCCTTGTTCAACATCACAAATACAGTGTAGTAGCATTTTCAAAATAACCATGTTCAAGCCAGCATGGTAACACACACCTATTCTCCCAGTACTTGGGAGGCTGAGACAGGAGGATCGCAGGTTCAAGGATAGCTTCAGCAAGTAATGAGACTTTCATCAACCTAGTGAGACCCTGTTTCAAAAATAAAATAGGCCAGGTGTGGTGGCACACACTTGTAATCCCAGTACTTGGGAGGCTGAGACAAGAGGATCACAGGTTCATGGCCAGCCTCAGCTACTTAGTGAGGACCTCTGCAACTTAGTGAGACCCTGTTTCAAAAAAGAAAAATAGGGCTGCGGGTGTAGCTCAGAGGTAGAATGCCCCTGGGTTCAATCCCCAGTTCTGCAAAAAAATAAAATAAAATAAAATAGGGCTGGGGGTGTAGCTGGGAGGTAGTATGCCCTTGGGTTCAATCCCCAGTATCACAAAAATATGAATGAATGAATGAATGAATGAATGAACAAACAAACAATATAAAAATTATTTTGAAACAGAGCTTCACTGAGTTGTTGAGGGACTTGCTAAATTGTTGAGGCTGGCCTCAAACCAGCGATCCTCCTGTCTCAGACTCCCAAGTACTGGGATTATAGGCAGGTACCTGGCTATAGATCCTGATTACTCTAAATGTAAGTAAACTAAACCACTGCCAGGCAGTTAAATATTGCAATTTGATTTTGCCCTTGAAATATATCACAAATTAAGGGCTGAGGGTATAGTTCAGTGATAAACAGCTTGTTCAGCATGTGCAAGGCCCTGGGTTCCATCTCTAGCACTGGAAGGAAAGAAGGAGGAAGGAAGGAAGGAAGGAAGGAAGGAAGGAAGGAAGGAAGGAAGGAAGGAAGGAAAGATTTATCTTCTAGACTTTATTACTATTAGCCATTTCAAAAATTCTGGCTCTGTCCTGGGTCCTTGGGCTACTGCAATAGCATTCTAGTTGCTTTCCCTCCCTTGCCTGTGCCTTCTTCAGACCTTCCTGCCAGCAAAATTATTTTTCTAAAACACAGAACTAGGATTACTGGTGTGGTGGTCCACACCTGTAATCCTAGTACTCCTGAGGCCGAGATAGGAGGATCTCAGGCTCAAGGCCCACCTCAGCAATTTATTGAGACTCTCAGCAACTTAGCAAGACCTTTTTCAGAACAAAAATTAAAAATAAATAAACCGCCGGGCGTGGTGGCGCACGCCTGTAATCCCAGTACGTGGGAGGCTGAGACAGGAGGATCCGGGTTCATGGCCAGCCTCGGCTACTTAGTGAGGCTCTCTGCAACTTAGTGAGACCCTGTTTCAAAATAAAGAATTAAAAAAAAATAGGGCCGGAGGTATAGCTCAGAGGTAGATGCCCCTGGGTTCAATCCCCAGTACCGCAAAATAAATAAATAAATAAATAAATAAATAAATAAATAAATAAATAAAAAAGAGAGCCGGGCGTGGTGGAGCACGCTTGTAATTCCAGTACTTGGGAGGCTGAGACCGGAGGATTCGGGTTTGCAGGCAGCCTCAGCTACTTAGTGAGGCACTCTGCAATTTAGTGAGATCCTGTTTCAAAATAAAAAATAAGCCGGGCATGGTGGCGCACACTTGTAATCCAAGTACTTGGGAGGCTGAGACAGGAGGATCTGAGTTCATGGCCAGCCTCAGCTACTTAGTAAGGCCCTCAGCAACTTAGTGAGACCCTATTTCAAAATAAAGAAAAAATAAATAAATAAATAAATATAAAAATAAAAAATAAAATAGGGCTGGGGGTGTAGCTGGGAGGTAGAATGCCCCTGGGTTCAATCCCCAGTGCCACACACACACAAAAATTATTAAAAATAAATAAAAACTGGGCGTGGTGGCGCATGCTTGTAATCCCAGTACTTTAGGAGGCGGAGACTGGAGGATCCGGGTTCGCGGCCAGCCTCAGTTTGCACACACATGCTCTCTCTCTCTCTCTCTCTCTCTCTCCCTCTCTCTCTCTCTCTCTCTGTCTCTCTCTCTCTCTCTCTCTCTCT
>PVJS01014780.1:10970-31881 GCA_004027185.1 Glis glis | reverse complement strand
CCTGCCCCATGGGTCTCAATGGCCCTCCTTGGATCCTGCCTTCTGAGGAAGAAATGGTCTGACAAGCCCAACAGGGATGTTCCCTCCAACTCCGAGCTGCAGAGTAAGGCACAGTCGGTCCCCAAAGGGAGCAGAGAAGGGTAGGGGGCGGGCACCCTAGATGATCCCACATTTATGTCTTCCCTCCCTAGGCAAGGGTGGGCCCGTGAGACGTGGAGAAGGCAGGTGTGAGACATCACAAGGTGAGGCCAGTACACGCTGCCCTTGACCATGGTGACTTTTGCAAGGTTCACTGTGGAGGAACAGGGGCCATCAGCTGAGCAGACCATCCCCCACCCCGAGGCTCCTGTGGGCCAGGCTGGGCCAGGCTCCTGCCCAGAGTACAGCTCACCCTCCCCTGGGTGTCTGGTCTTGGCCACTCCACAGGCCACTCATGGTCTTTTTACCTGAGTTGCTAAGCCTGCACCCCAAAATATTGTGGAAGGCTCCCTGCGCTGTTGGTTTTCAGTTAGTGATTTGATTTTAGTGTGCCGAAGATGGAGATATAGCAGATAACGTCAGCGTCCTCAAGCCCCTGTGCTCTTCTTCCCAGGCACATCCACAGGCTCTATTTCCCAGCCTGCCTTGCAGCCTGTGCCTCAGGTGCCTGAGATTTGGCCAGTGGAACCAGGGCAAGAGTCCTGTGTGCCTCGCGGTCCAGCCTCCGCCTGCAAGCACGCCCTTTCCTTCCACCTGCCTGGTCCAGCCACCTTGGAAGCCCCGTGTGGAATTCAGTGGTTGACGCAGAGCGCACTGTGGGCGTCGTGCTACGGCAGAAAGCGTGGGAGAGTCGCTCGCTGTCAGCTGGCTTCCCTCGCCACCGTGGAGAGCCGGCCTCGGTCTAACCACCTTCCCCTCGTGAGCATCCCTCGCCTTCCTCTGGATGCAGAGCATTTGTTTGCAGAGCTCTGTTAGTTAGTTAGTTAGTTAGTTAGTTAGTTAGTTAGTTGTTAGACAGCTCTGGCAAGGTCTCTCTTTACTCGTCCTGCTTGGGGCTCTCTGTGCCTCCTGATGCCATGTGTTGCCCTTGACGCCTTCCCAAATCTTCCAGGTTATTTTGATCGCTCCTTCGTCATACTCTGCATGCCTTCTTACACTCAAAATGTAGAAATACTATTGTCTTTAAAATACCGGAATCCGAGCGCTCAGACACCCATCACCTGCTGGAGGCCGCTGGCTTCCTCCATTGGTCCAAGGAGGTGACTTTCCCAGAGCCACGCTTTGTATGAACTACTTGGCTTGGGGTGCCTCTCAGGTGTGGGTGACACAATCCTAACCTGATGTGAGCGCGTTCCTCCTGCCTCTCAGGAGGGGCATCTCCTTCCCCAGCCCTAGGCTTCTTTCTCGTCTCCCTCTGCTGCTGGGTAGAAAGTGTCTGGAGCACTTTCTCACCCAAGGTGCCGTCCTGGGAGTTGTGGCTCTGCGTGGAGGTTTCAGTTCACATTTCCAACCTTACCTCTGTCTTCAGCTCATATCCGCCACCCCCTCAAACTCGGGCCACTAGGTTATTACAAGTGGCGATAGCACCACCCCAGAGGCTGCTGTACTCACTTCTGCTCTGAATGATCCCTCACCCAGGTCCCTCCTCCTTTCTGCCTCCTGAAAATAGCCTGTCCTTTTTTCTGGCCCAGAGATATTGTTTTATGTTTTTTAGTATTTATAGTTGCTAGAAGTAGAAGGGTTATCAGGGATTCTGCTTCATAATTTTGCTAGAACCCGAAAATGTTTGCTGGAGCATTCAAAGTAGAAAATGCCCTGGGCTGTGTTGGCAGAATGCAGGCTGCCTCTGTGTGTGTAGCACCCTCATAATTGTCCAAGCGAAGTCTCCCTCTGTCCCAGCTTGATGGGTGTGGCAGCACATGCCTATAATCCTTGACACTCAGGAAGCTGAGGCAGGAGGATGGCAAGTTCGAGGCCAGCCGGGGAAACTTAGCAAGACTCTATCTCTAAATAAAAAATCAAGCCAAGCATGGTGGCGCATGCCTGTAGTCCCAGTACTTAGGAGGCTGAGACAAGAGGATTGCAGGTTTGAGACCCACTTCAGCAACTTAGTGAGACCCTCAGCAACTCAGCAATACCCTATTTCAAAATAAAATAAATAAATAAAATAGGGCTGGAGATGTAGCTTGGAGGTAGAATACCCCTGGGTTCAATCTCCAGTACCAAAAACAACAACAACAATAATAATAATAATAATAAATCAAAAGGGCTAGTGGTAGAGCACCCCTGGGCTCAATTCCCAGGACCACAAAAAAAAAAACTATCCCAGCTTTCTTGCAGAAGTCTTGGTCTACCTTGCAAGAGGAGTCCTAGAATTGTTGCTTATTGGTCTTGCATGATTGGCAGCACTTTGGGCTGGCGCGGTGTTCTCTATGGAAATGTGGAGGGGCTGAGCGCACCCTTTCAATCCCTCAGCTAGCAGGTATCTGGAGGGAACACTCTGTGCAGCGCTGTACTCTGTGCTGGTGAGAAAGACAGTCCTGCCCCTCCGGTGACCAGAGTCTACAGTCCAAACCCTATATATATGTGCTGGCACATTTATTTCAATAATTTTGGTAATGTCAAAAGTAGACTTGACACAACTGTCTTGCAATAGAAGAAGTACCAAATTATGGCACAGTATTGTCCATTCAGTAGAAGAGGCATCAGTATAAAACACATGGGTCTATTGAATATTCATCAAGAAGTTGCTCCCACAACATGCATTAAGCACGAAGGCCAAGTCAGGGAATTCCATGAGTATGAATATACACTCACACATTCTCTCAAACACTCCCACACACCCACACTGAGGTACTGATTGTCCGTGCCTTATGATGGTCTGATCTAATTTTTTTTACTTTACGGTGGTGTGGAAGCATACTGATACAAACATTCTGTTCTTCACTTTCAGTACAGTAGTCAACAAATCACATGAGGTGTTCAACACTCCGTTATAAAATAGGCTTTGGGTTAGATGATTTTGCCCAACGGTAGGCTGATGCAAGTGTTCTGAACACATTTAAGGGAGGCTAGGCAAGGATGCTCAGTAGGTTAGGCATATTAAATGCATATTTCCAACTGGAGATGGGCTTACCATGGTGTAGCACCATCTTAAGTCCAGGAGCATCTGTACACGTAGACCAGTAGTCTAGTAGATTCTGAGCAGAACATCAGTAATAAAAGAAATGTACTAAAAGTCTCTGGAAATCAAAGACAAATGACCTAAACATGCATCTTGGCAGCACCATTAAATGTCAAAAGATGATGGAAAATACACGTACAGGGCAAAGACAACAACCAGGCACACGGGGGTGAAATGCGCTCAGTCCCTTCGCGGGCACAGGATGAAAGAGTTTCCGAGAGCGAATGACGAAATCACTTCAGTAACCACATGACCTTCAACCCAAAAATTCTCAGAAGTTGCCTTAAAAAGAAAAGTGATCAGAGATAAGGGATATGAAATTCGAGGGTGAGTTCAGAACTCGAGACGATCATGCTGAGTCACATGATTAATAAATGACTAGAAGACACCTAGTGGCACAAATACTCCAGAATACTAGATGAGGACTAAGCCATCAGTACTTAGCTCAGGGATACTCAGAGCATTCCAGAGACCGTTCCTTCTCTTGGACAGTATTCAGGACCAGGCACTTGCATTGAGAAGCTCTTTACGGCCTTCAGCACCTGATCTACAATACCCGACAGTTTTAACCCTCCAACCCGCAGACCCGGGGTGCAATGCACCCCTAGGTGAGGTCGGCAGGAGCACGTCTGAGGCACTCAGCGGTGGCCTTGAGAGAGGAGCAGCCCAAGGCATGGGAGCCGCCGTGCAGCTTGAGCATGCAGCTCGGTTCCTCTAGTCCCCAGGGCTCCCTTCAAACTGCAAAATGACACTGCAGCATCAGTATCAACAATAATGGCAATAATGTTGTTGTATCGACACCAACCAGTAACATTATCCAGCACTTACACACTTATAAATCATACATAAATGAAACTAATCTTGGGAAGCTGAGGCAGGAGGATGGCAAATTTGAGGCTGGCTTCAGCAATTTAGCAAAACCCTGTCTTGAAATAAAAAGTAAACAGGGCCAGAGATACAGCTCAGCAGTAGCATGCCCCTTGGTCCAACTTTTTAATTTTAAAAATAAAGTAAATCACATGTAGCTGGAAGTATGTGGAAGAACTATTATCATTCCCATTTTATTGATAAGCAGGTGGAGGCTCAGAGAAACGAGGATGCTCACCCAAGGACAGAGGCTAAGAGGTGGCGCCACAGGGCTCCAGGCCTCCTCTCTGAGCTCTTTCCCAGCCCACCCCCAGTGCCAGGCTGGCTGACGTTGACAGTGGTGGCCGATGTGAGCAAGCATGCTGAGCAGTAGCCTGGGGAGCTGTCCGCAAGCCCAAAGGACAGACCTGAGCCCGTGGCTGTGTGTAGCCACTGGCTTGCATTCCTGGCAAAAGTCGAGTCCCATGCGTCCTCCAGTTCCCCCCAGCCCCAGACCTCCGCAGCTCTGGTCTCAGGGAAGGCAGCTCAGTACCTGAGGCCTGCAGGTGGGTGTAGCAGAGCAGGCCCTGGAAGAGCCCCACACTGCTGAGACCCAGGGTCTCTGCGGGGCACTGCTCAGAATTGGGGCCTGAGTTAAAATGTCAGCGTCACTCATTTCTGTCACCATGTATGGACACCGTGTACAGCAGCTGAAACAAGAAGCATGAGGGCACCCCCAAGAACCCAGTGTGTGGGGGACTGACGGCCCCCAACTGTGCCAACCAGCCCTAGAGGGAGCTGAGCTTGCGAGCCACAAACACGCACACTCTACCCACTGTGACAGCAAAACGCATGGTGTCCTCCTGTCAGTGTACGGGCCACTGTGGCACCTGGTCTTTATGACACCCCACCCGAGGAGCCCTCAGCACCAGGCAGCTCCTTCTCTTGGACAGTATTCCAAGAGAGGTGAGCGAGGTGCTCAGCTCCACCTCCTTCTGGCAAGGCTTCGTTTTATGACTAGAATAAAACTCTTACCCATGTCCCATAAGAGGCCATATGTCCTTGAATAGATAATGCAGGAAATCACTGCTGAGAAGCAAGGAAGCAACGGCTCAGACCCTGCTGTGGTCATGTGACTAGAGCTTGCTTCCTCACCCCAGAAGGTTCCAGAAAATTCCAGAAGGAGCAAAGCTGATCCCTGCAGCAGGAGGCGAAAGGCATTCATAAGTTGGTCATCGGCTTGGGGAAAAGTGAGCCTTGATCACAGGAAGCCAGATATGCAAGAGGCGTGGAATTGCAGAACAGTGCAGTCCAGGCACCGGCCTGCGTCCAGGAGACACAGAGGGTGTCCTCACACTCCAAGACCAGATCTGCACCTGGGGAAGGACAAGAACAGGGTCCCCACCCAGGCCAGGGCTCAAGGACACTTTGTCCTCCAAGCCTGGTCAGGGCACAGGCATGGATCTGCACGGAGACCCCTGGGGCGGCCTCGTCAGCCGCCACTCTGGCCTCTTCCCTGTCTGCATCAGGTTAGGTTCAGCAGGATGGTCAGCCCCCTACTCTGGACACCAGTAACCTGGCACCCAGGAGCCCCATGGTGGGACTCAAAGTCTAGTTGCAGCAAGGAGAAACAAAAAATACTAAACAAAAAAAATCATACCAACACAGGCATTTGCGTTGAGAACATCTTCCCTATGGGAATGATTTGCTTTTTATTGAGTTATTTAATGAGCACATCAATAGCTTGTACTGTGCGCACTTTGCAGACACTGGCTGTTCAGTCCCAGGGTCGTGTGAGACATGCACGGGCATTAACTCCACTGCTTGGAAAGGAGGTTAGGGAACTTGCCCAGGCTGTAATAGGGAGACCCGGTTCACCCAGGAAGCCCCACACTCCTGTCTCCGGCCACTGAAGACCAAGTCTGGACGGTGCTTCTAGACGACCAAGAGTTGCCAGATGGGAGGAGAGAAAGGTAATATAGAAGCCGGGCGCAGTGGTGCATGCCTGTAATCCCAATACTTGGGAGGCTGAGACAGGAGGATCACAGGTCCAAGACCATCCTCAGCAACTTAGTGAGACTCTCAGCAACCTAGCAAGACCCAGTTTTAAAACAAAACAAAACAAAACAAAACAAAATTAAAAGGGCTGTGGTGTAGCTCAGAGATAGAATGCCTCTGTGTGGGAAACTGTTGTAAGAAATATTGGCTTAAGGATTTCTAGCTTCTTGCTTGTTTTGGCAGAAGACTGCCTCTCTTGAGGGAACTGAAGACAGTGACCTCAATGCCCTTTCGCCATCTAAGCTACTTCCTTCTATTTTACTGCACCTTTTGCTGGCTTTGCTTAAAGGTGGATGACCACCCCAAGGAGAAAGCTGGAGACAGCACCCTCTGCTGCTCCTGCGAAAACTGCCAGAAACAACTTCCCTTCTAACGCATTCCTAACCCAGTGCTCTACTCCTTAGCCAGAGACAATGAATGATTTGATGACCCAACCTTAATTCTGTAAGCCTGTAATAAAAGGAAGAGCTGAGTGTTGCTTGGGGAGTTTGGCTCTCTTGCCTTCTCCCCTCTCACCTCTTCCAGACCAGGAATAAAACCTCAAGGGCATTCATTTCATCGCATCATCCCGTGCCCTGCTGTACAGAGCCTGGCACCTCTGGGTTTAATCCCCAGTACCAAGAAAAACAAAGAAGAAAGTCAACATAGAGGAGCTGACCTGATCATTCCCAGGGCGCCAAGAGCAGGAGCAGGGTGTGTGGGGCGGGGCCAGGAGCAGCCGGTCAGCAGGGCCGCTGGCCGTCCGCGTGCTGGGCAACTGTACAGGCAGATTCATCTGTGCAGCATCCAGAGCCCCAGCGGCCATGTGGGGAAGACAAGGGTAGAACAAGCTCCTGGTCTGGAGAGCAGCTGACGATGGTTCATCAGGATGGCCGGTCGGGGCATCTCTGAGGAGGCGACCTTGAGCTGAGCCACAGGAACAGCAGGTCCCTTAGCCACCGTTTGTATCTGCCACCATGAAGGCCAGCTCCCCACCGGCTGAGGATGATGGGCTCGAGTGGACACCCCCAGACTCTCAGAGCCAGGGAGTTGGACATTTAGTTCATCCCACGACTCTTCTGCAGCTGCTGGGGACACCTTGGCTCCGGAGCCTGGAAGCCGTGGACTCCATGAGGCTTGGGGGTGGCGGAGAGTCTCGTTGTGTGCCTGGAGGGGACATACCTGAAAGCGACACCATCTATCCCCAAGCTCATGTCTACATTTAGCGCAATGCCAATTGTGTGTCCAAAAGTTTGGTTTCTTGTTGTTTCGGGTTGTTTTTGCTGGGGCGCCACTTCCCAGGGTGTTCCGCCCCGCCCACAGGGCAGCCTCTTCCAGGCCAGGTGCGTAGACAAGGTGGAGTCTGTGGGTTTTTTCCAATCACCCGCATCTGAACTCCTCCAAATTCAGAGATGTCCCCACCTTGGGGGTTCCTGCGGGAGACAAGGCCCGAATCTTCTACAGAAGTGGAAAGAGCCCGACTCTGTGCATGGCCGGCCAAGTACATCCGGTCTGGAGTCCCCTCTGGGGAGAGGTGACCCAGAGATGGGAAAGCTCCCCTGGGAGGCACTCGGGGGCTGCCACAAGGCATGCAGTGTGCTTAGAATGAGTGAATTTCATGAAGTAGGGTGGTTTGGGGAAGATGGCTTAAAGGGATTTGTTTGCTCCTTAATCCCCTGTATAATGGTTTTGTTTGATTTAGGAAGTATCCATACACAGGATTACTATGGCAATTTAAATTAAAACTACTTAGGTCAGAGAGCTCTAAGCCAGTAACCCTGAAACTGCTTATGCCTTTCTTGGGAACACAAGGCTATTATACCAGTGTCAGCGCCCCTGGCCTCCAGGCCCCAACACCCACCGATCAGAAGCTTCTTTGTTGGGGGGCAAGGTGGTTTCTCTGAAGAACTGCAAGGATGCTGAGCATGCATGGCATGGCGGGCCCAGCCGATGCTTTCAAATCTTCGCACCCTGACGCATGGAGGGGTGGGGGTGGGCCTTTCTGCCTGCTGTGTAAACAGAAGCTGGGCATCTGGGATTGGGCTACATGAGGCATACCTGCATCCTGTCCTGTCCAGACCCTGGAGCTGAGGGCGGCCCGCAGCCTGGTGGGCCTGGACCACTCACCCTCACACTGACCATGAACTCCACAGTGCCCACAGCATTCACTGTGTCCTGCTGACTCCTACCCCAAGCTGGGTTCTGGGGCACAGTCTTTGGGGGCCCCACAGCCTGGTGGGAGGCACACCAAGGAACATTCCAGACCCAGGGCAGAAGGCTTTGGCCATTATGGGCAGTGTCCAAGGCTGGCCTGGGCCTCTGCCTCCTCACTGGGGCTGGGTCAGGCGGGGGCGGGGGTGTGCAGAAGGAGAGCTGGGGCATCTATAAGAATCCCTGTTTTGTAAGCCCTCATCCCAGAGGAAATGGCTGGCAACTCCCTGAGGATCCCCGGCTCCTGGGAGGTGAATTCAGAGGGCCCGTTGCAGGCAGGTAAGCCCCGCCCCTTCCTGAGACCCGACGCAGACCCAGCCCCACTCAGGTCCAGTGACTGAAGTCAGGGACCCGCCCATCTGGTGACTGGCACTTACGAGCAGCTGTGCTAATGGGTGCGTTCTGTTCCCACAGCCCACGACGCACACCCAACTCATGCAAGTCACTGTTGCACACTGCAAGCGCAGGGCTGACTGGTCCTTGCGACCAGAGAACCCACTGGCTCTCACGTAGAAGAAGGGCATGGCTCAGCCGTCTTGGCCACCTAAAGCTGGGAGCGAATGGTTCCCAGAGACATGCAGGTTGGAGGGACCGGTTAACCCATTAATTCCCAAGGTTTCAATTCTGCCAACATAATAAATATTCAAAGATTATTTCAAAGTTACCATGAATGGTATATTTATTGCTCAATTTAAGTTTTCGTAGGTGTTCCACGTCTGAGACAATGGGACAAAACAGGATCTCAAGACCTGGAATGAAGGACCCAACTGGGGACGAGCCCGACTTTGTTAGGAAGGTGGCCCCAGTAAATGCTTAGGATCAGAAGGGATCCCAGCCTAGCCCAGAGGGTGCAGAGTGGGGACCCTGTGCGTGCTTCCCTCCCAAAGGAGGGGCACAAGAAAGGGAAGGGAGGCCAGCGAGAGCAGGAGGGGAGACGCCCTGGGCCCCACGGGAGGCTGGTGGGCATCTACAGATGTGACGCCTCCACTGTCTTAGCATGGGAGCCTGCTCTGCTCGCCAGTGCCGGTGGAGGGCTCCCCCGGAGCCTCCAGATCTCTGAGGAAAGCCGGCTTCACGCCCTGCTGGGAGGCAGCAACTCTTTAATAAAGGAAGTACAATTTGTGGGAATCGACAAGCTGACCAAGGCCCTCGACTCGGGCCATGGGCAGTGGGGGAGGGGACTCTTCGGCCTCAGCTGTGATGTGGCCTCGCAGCTGGATGAAGTCAGGCCTTCGCTCTTCCTGCTCCGGTGCTCTTGGATGCAGAGTGCACAGGAGTTCGTTTATAAGAGCTGAGAGTCCAGTGGGAGTTGGTGCTGCCCCAGGAGACAACTCTCAGGGCCCAGCCCTGGGGCAGCGGCGTCCTGGGCCTGTCCCTGCCGCCAGCAGTGCTGACCCACCTGATGAGCAGGGTGCACCTGCGCCTGTGCCAGCCAGTGCAGGGTTTTCCATTTGGTTTCCCAGTGGTCTTTACACCCAACTTATAGCAGCACATTGAGTGTGTGGCCACCTGCTGGGACTCTTGCTCATCTGGGGTGATGCCCCAAGGCCCAGGTCCTCAGAAGCCGTCAGGGGGCTTGATCCCAGGACCACACGTAAAGACGAGGGCCTCAAAGGCAGCACTTGGGCTTCCTGCCTCCACCCTGGCTTAGTTACACAGTTATGGTGAGCCCCCCAGTTGCACAGTGCCTGGAGGCCAGAGGCGGCCAGCTCTCTGAACCGCAATTGGAATGCAGCACCCTGGACAGCGGCGACGACCTTAGGCAGTGTGCCTAGCTTCTTAAAGGTTCTCCCGTGCATCCTTCTCTCCTGGAACCCTCTGGTTGGAGGTGGGGAAGTGCCACAAGCCTGTCAGCTCACCGTGGGACCTGCTGCTCCTGAGCAAAACTTCACTGCTACCTGCTGAGGTAGGCAGCCCAGACTCCGAGGGCCAGCAACCCCCAGCTGGCACTGCGGCTCGCCGCACTGTTGCAGAGGTCCGTGTTGCAACACGAGGCGCGAGAGTAGGCCAGGCTCTGTTGGAAGCCAGGGCAGGTGTAGGCACATGACTTTATAACAATCGTTTTCTGGCCTGGGGGACCTGCGCAATGTAAGCAGAGGGCCATTTACTAAGAACTGTGAAATCCACTCCGCCCCCCTCGGCAACTCAGGCATCCTGACCACCTGTCTGACCCTTCCCCATTGTTCTCCCATCCTACAGGGACACACAGCCAGAGATAAGCAGGGTCAGGGCTCAGCCCATGACCAGGATCAGGGCTCAGTGTATGACCAGGGTTAGGGCTCAGTGTGTGACCAGGGTCAGGGCTCAGATTGTGACCAGGGTCAGGGCTCAAACTGACCAGGATCAGAACTCAGTGTGGGATCAGGATGAGGGCCCAGTGTGTAACCAAGATCGGGGCTAAGAGTGTAACCTGGGTCAAGGCTCAGGTAGTGTGACAAGGATCAGGACTCAGAGTGGGACCAAGATCAGGACTCAGTGTGGGACCAGGATGAGGGCGGGCCCAGTGTATAACCAGGGTCAGGGCCCAGTGTGTGACCAGGGTCAGGGCTCAGAGTGCAACCAGGGTCAGGGCTCAGCCTGTGACCAGGATCAGGACTCAGTGTGGGATCAGAATGAGGGCCCAGTGTGTGACCAGGGTCAGGGCTCAGAGTATGACTAGGGTCAGGCTCAAACTGTCCAGGATCAGGACTCAGTGTGGGACCAAGATGAGGGCCCAGTGTGTGACCAGGGTCAGGACTCAGAATGTGACCAGGGTCAGGGCACAGTCTGTGATCGGTTACATGACTCAACGTGTGACCAGGCTCAGGGCTTTCACCTACTGCCCACTTTTCTCCCTCTTTTATTCTAAGCAGCCAGCACCCTTGAGAACCATCTGAAATGAGCGTTTCCTGTGTGCCCGCACTGTGTGGAGTGGCCCACATGCAGTGCCCCGTCCACTTCTCCTAAGGCCCTTGGGACGGAGATGACACTGTGGTTCCCATTGTGGAGGGAAGGGACAGGGCAGGCAGGCAGTACAGCATTTGCTTGAGTGGTGCTGGCAAACTTCCGTGCCTGGGTTAGAAGCAGGGGTCTCCCCAGCCCCTCTGATCCCACAAGCCCCACCCTGCTGCTGGAGACCCCAGATGCCAGATCCAGATGTTCACCACAACCCCACGCCACCCCCACCAGCCAGGAATCCAGACACTCACTGTTCCAGGTGGTCAGGCAGTACATGGTGTTGTTTTGGCAAGATGTGGGCTGGAAGCAATTCCCTGTGGCGATGCACTCGTGACACCTCAGAGCCTGGGCTGGGGGAGACACAGCTAGGGTCAGACAGAGGCCTCCCACTCCACATCCCACAGGCGTGGACCCTGCTACTTGGAGACCACCACCCGGCTCTCTTCCTTCTCTCCTCCTCTTCCTCCGCCCACCCAAAGATAGACCCTCCACCCACAGGGGCAGCTCACCCACTGCCCACCAGGAATCACAGGCATAGCGCCCTGTTTCCAAGGCAAGGCAGGAAGCCAAGGCTCTGAGCTGCCAGACACCCTGGCCCGGGCCCCCTTCCTCCTCATAGGATTACAGGGGACGCCCACCAGTCAGACGGAGGACTTCGCTAAAGCAATAGCAAGCGTGGCAGTGCATCTGGGTGAGCTAGAAAGGCAGAGAGGTGCAGGCCACCCAGGAGTGGAGCACAGTCCTGCTCCCACTCAGCGGCACTAGCCGTGGCTCCTCCTCCAGGCAACGGGGCCCCATCACTCTGGAGCCTGTCCAGCCAGGCCAGCCCAGCCCCTCAGGATAGCAGCCAGGGTCCTCAGGGGCCTTGGGGACACAGGGCAGGGACACTCACTGGCTTACCTGGCCGTACCAGCAGGAGCAGAGGCAGCAGCCAAAGCAGGTGGGTCTTCATCCCTGGGCTGGACAGGCAGGTGTACAGAGCCAGTGTCTGGCCTGCAGGAGGCCAGCTGATCTTTATAGGGCTCTGGTAGCAGTGGTGGGTGGGGCTTCAAGTCCCTCACTCATGCCTGACTACCCACATGTGTCATCTCTGGGGTGTGGTCAGCCGATAGCCACCTCTGAGATCCACCTAGCCTTGGCCCAGGTTCTACCCCTGCCACTCAGCACCCTCTGCCCTGCTCTGGCACACCCCTCCCCCCTCACCCCTCCCTTCTCTGCCTGCATCCCTCCCTCCCACTCCTCCATCCTGGGCCAGCCTGCACCTCTTCTTGTGGGGCTCCATCATCTAGGGCACAGTATCTGTTTCAGCATAACAAATACCACAGACAGGCCCAAAACAATGCAGAGGCTGGGGTCCCAGGTCCAGGCGCAGGCGTGGCAGGGCTGGCCGGCTCCTCCCGAGGCCTCTCCTTGGCTGTGGAGCTGTGTTCTCCCTGGGTCCTCCTGTGGTTGGTCCTCTATGTGCATCTGTGTCCTGGTCTCCTTTTCTTATAAGGGCGCCAAACAGACTGGATGAGGACCACCGTAGTGACATCCTTGTATTTTAACACCTCTTTAAAGATCCCATCTCCAAACGCAGTCACACTCTGAGGAACAGGGGGTTCAGGGCCTCAACATAAGAACTTGGGGGGACACAGTTTAGCCCATGACCAGGGGAGGTAAAACTGGGTCCTTTTCAAATGCCTGGGGTGTGGTCATGACAGACAGGGTCCCCAAAAGCTCTGTGGGCAGGTCAACGCTGCCTCCCACAGTCAGCCACTTGGCAGGGGTTCCACATGACTGCCGTGGCTGGGGAGGGGCAGAGGGTATCTGGTAGATGATACCTGTTTCACCACCACACCAGGCCATGGGCTGCAGGTAGCCGTATTTTAAGTCTCATCAAGAAGAAACAGCTGCTCAGGCTGAGGCCCCAGCAGTGGGTAAAATCCACTCCAATTTCAAAAGTGCAGCCATGTAGGAGAGGAGCCCGGGGGGGGGGGGGGGGGGGGGGGGGGGGGGGGGGGGGGTAGGGGGGGGGTGGGACTAAAGCAGGTGACCCTCCCAGCATGGGGTGAGCAGCTGGTGAGTCAGAGAACCCAGGGGTCCCAGCTGAGCACACACACCCCACCCATCACCAGCAGAGACTGGATCCCACAGGCTGCCGGGAGAAACCTGAACAATGGAGTCACACCCAGGAGCACCATGATCATGGGGTGGTGCCAGTAGTGGCCCCCTCCACCTTAGGGGTGCCCCCACCACCGGGGGGTGCTTGCCTGGCTGACCCTTCCCAGCCCTGGCACCTCTCAGAGCCCAGGTCTGAGGAGCTCCGGGGCCTCACCAGCCCAGCACACGGTAGGCACACAACGGTGAACGGACTACACGGCTGTGCTCACTTCTCTGCGTGGCCTTGAGCAACTCCAGCCCTGTGTCCTGCCCGGGACTCTCTGGAGGCTGCGCGCAGCAGGAACCCACATCTCAGCCGGCACAGCTTTGAGAAGCGCTCCCCGGCCTAAAAGGTTCCCTCTGGTTCTCGTCATGCCTGGCAGGACTCTCTGGCCACCCTTCCCAGGGGATGCCAAACTACACCCACTGCAGGCCCTGGTGCTGTCACCTCCCCAAGTGCCCCCGGCAATCTGGAAGCCGAGGTACAGTGGAGACCCCGACTCTGGCCAAGGCGGCTCAGTTGGCAACAGGTGGGCGGGTAGGTGACACCAGGTCCTCGAGACCCACACCATCCCTTCTCTCCTCCAATAAGGCCGGCAAGGCTATTCCTGGCCAGTGAGGGCAAAGAAGATGAGTCCGGGTCACATCCCCCTCCACCGCCAGAAGAGAAAACGGGGGGGGGGGGGGGGGCAGGGGGCTGGGGGTCCTGGGGGCAGGGGCCTGGCAGGAACTTAGTCTCCACCAGCCATCTGGGGCTGGCAGGGCTCTGGTTCTGTTAAGCAAATATTCAGGGTGCAAAGTGCAGGAATTGGGCCTTTCTTCCCAACTTCCAGGATTCCAGGTGTGCATGGTGGTGCCCACTTCATGGACAAGGGAACCGAGGGCCAGAGGGGGAAGGCGGCCAGCCAGGCCACGCCCAGGGTGAGACGTGCCCTCTACAGAAGGGACTGCACTGTCCAATCAGCGAGGGGCTTTCCTGACAGATGTGAGGCCCCCAGGATGGGGGGGGCTTCCCCTGGTGCCGCGGGTTCCAGTCTGCTCCCCTGTGTATGGGGACAGCCGTCACGCTCCTGAGGACGCGGCTGCAATGAGGCATGCTGGTGACCTCACGCAGCCAGGATTCCCAGGAACAGCTGCACATGCCGGGCCACACCCGGCCACGCTTTGGCCAGCAGCCAGGCACAGCAGCTGCTCCTCTGGGTGACAAGAGGGCAGCGTGCTTGCAGCTGGCTCTCCTGGACACCCGAGTCCTCCCAGCACTCCAGGAGAGGGGCTGACTGCAACCTCGCTTCCCAGGTGGAGAGGCCGGGGCTGGCGGGCTGTGGGCCCCTGGCCACCCTGGCTGTGTCCCGCCTCCCTCCTCTGAGCTGCGGGGAAGGGCCAGGAGTCAGCCTAGCGAGGAACAGCACATCCTGATACGAGAGTTGGGCAGCACCTCGACTAGTCATGGATGGCCAGCCTTGAGTTCTGCTTATTGTCTGTGTTGTGACTAGCTTCGTCCCCTAGGTAACCTAAACAGTGTGACAGTCATTAGGCCTGTAAACAGAAAAACGCCCAGAGACGTCCACATTCTAATCCCAGGAACCAGCAGATGCGTCAGCTAGCAACTGCAAATGGGGCTTTGCAGAGAGGACTGAGCTAAGGGTCTGACCCGGGGCTGCCCGGGCGCCCCTACATGTCATCACAGGGTCTTTATAAGAGGGAGGCAAGAGGCCAGGGGAGGCAGAGGCAGGTTGGTGAGGACAGAAGCAGAGAGAGGGGACACACCAGAGAAGCTTCTGGACTCTGGAAGGAGCGGGGAACCATGCTCCCCGGCAGTGTGCAGGAGGAACACGCTCTGCCCACACCTGGATTTCAGCCTGGAACACCTGTTTCAGACTTCTGCCCCCAGAAGTGCGAGACAGCGAGTCCACCCGCGGGGTTCTAAGCCATTACTTCTGTGGGCATCTTGTACAGCAGCCTCAGGACACTAAGTCATTAGACTCCCCCTTCACCGTGCAGACCAGGAGAAATGAACCAGATCCGACGCTCTGCCCGGGGAGGAAGCTGGTCACCCTGATGACAGGAGTGGGGGCAGGGAACTCCTCAAAGGGATTTGAGTCCCGCCCATGGAGGGCCACTGCCCACAAGGGACCTTCCAGCTCCCACCCACATTCCCAAGACAGCCCGGTGTTCCCCGCAGGGACACTCACTGAGCAGGCCACCGTCCCCAGTGTGGTATGAATGCACTGAGGGCCTGCAGCCTCCTGACCTCTGGGTCTCTGGACCCTAGGTCACTGTGGCCTGGAGCAACCCAGGGAGGCTTCAAGGAGGTAGCTCTGGGACAGGGTGTTTATTAGTTTTTAATAAAACTTTGTTATTGTGGTAAAATACACATAACATCTAATTTGCTCTCTTAGCCACTTTAAGTGGACAGTTCAGGGGCATTGAGTATGTTAATGCTGTTGTGTGACCATCGCCATCCATCCAGAGAACTCTCTCCTCTTCCCACACTGAAGCTCTGTCCCCACTAAACACTGACTCCCTCCCCTCCCAGCACCTGGCACCCACCATTCCACTGCCCATCTCTGTGGATTTGGCTCCCCTGGGGACCTCAGATGAATGGGGTCATAGGGCTTTTGTCTTTTTGTGACTGCCTTACATCATTTGGCATAATTTCCTCAAGGTTCATCCATGTTGCTGTATATGTCAAAATTTTCTTCCTTTTAACATATATTTTGATGATCTGTTGCTGGGTATGTAAATGTTTATTACTGATTTGTCTGCTTGTTGTATTGAACCTGTGTTAGTAATCTTTATTGTTTGAAAGTCTATTGTGTCTCATATTAGTATAGCCACTCCTGTCCTCTTTTGCTTACTACTTGCTGGATTTTCTTTTTCTATCCTTTTGCTTTCAAACAGTTGTGTCTCTGGATGTAAAGTGAGTCTCAAGCTGGGCATGGTGGCACACACCTGTAATCCCAGTACTTGGGAGGCTGAGACAAGAGGATCGCAGGTTCAAGACCAGCCTCAGCAACTTAGTGAGACTCAGAAATCTAGCAAGACCATGTTTCAAAACAAAAATTAGAAAAGGGGATGGGGTTGTAGCTTGGAGGTAGAACACTCCTAGGTTCAATGCCCAATTTAATAATAATAATAATAATAAATAATAATAATAATAATAATAATGTGAGTCTTAGGCTGGGGGAAGGGGTAAGCTCAGTGAGAGAGCACTTGTCTGGCATAGGCAAGGCCCTGGGTTTTATCCCACCACTAATTTAATTAACTAATTAAAGTGAGCATCTTAGGGACAGCATATAGTTGTATCAGGGTTTTTTGTTTTGGTTCGGTTTGGGATTTTTTGTCAGTCTCCACCTTGTGACTGGAGAGCTTAATTCGTTTACACTTATAATAATTACTGATAATGAGGACTTACATAGGTCATGTTGCCATTTGTTTTCTATAAACCTTCTAACTGTACGTCCCTCATTTCCTGAATTAATGTCATCTTTGTGTTTAGCTGATTTTTGGAGTGATACTCATTTTCTTTTGAGTATATTCTATCATTTTTTTCTTTCTTATTACACTTAACATCCCCAAATTATAATACAGTAAATTGAATTTATACCAGCTCAACTTGAATAGCATACAAAAACTCTACTCCTTTAGAGCTCTGTCCCCACCCACTCTCAGTTACTGTTACAAAATTGCATCTCTATACATTGTGTGTCCAAAACCATAAAATAATTATCAATCTTTTAATCAGTTAACATCTTAAATTATGTAGAAAACAAAATGTGTTTGATTTACAGATCAAAATTACAATAATAGGAACTCTTGACTGGTGATATTTTTCAAATGTAATTTAAATGATGATTTTTTTTTTTTTTTTTTGCGGTACCGGGGATGAACGCAGGGGCATTCTACCTCTCCACTACACCCCCGGCCCTATTTTTTATACTTTTATTTTGAAACCGGGTCTCATGAAGTTGCAGAGGGCCTCATTAAGGAGAGAGAGAGAGAGAGAGAGAGAGAGAGAGAGAGCGCTGAGGCTGGCCACGAACCCGGATCCTCCGGTCTCCGCCTCCCAAAGTACTGGGATTACAAGCGTGCGCCACCACGCCCGGCAAATGATGATTTTTTTAACATGATTTAAATCATGTGGAAAACACAAATTGGAGTTACAACAAAGTTATTTCATAATTTTCCACACAGGTACCTTTACAGTTTGAGTTACTGTCCAGTGTCCTTTCATTTTAACTGCAGAACTTCCTTGAGCATTTCTTGCAGGCAGGTCTGATGGTAACAAACTCCCCCAGATTTTGTTTATCTGGGAATGGCTTAATTTCTCCCATACTTTTTTTTTTTTGTGTGTGTGTGTGTGTGTTACTGGGGATTGAAACCGGGGGCTTTCTACCTCTGAGCTATACTCCCAGCCCATTTTATATTTTTAGGTTTTTTATTGTTGTTGTTATTGTTGTTTGTTTCTTTCTTTTTTGGTGCTGAGGATTGAACTCGGGGGGGGGGGTTCTACCTCTGAGCTATACCCCCAGCCCTATTTTATTTTTCTATTTTGAAACAGGGTCTCACTAAGTTGTGGAGGGCTTCACTAAGTTGTTGTGGCTGGCCGTGAACCTGTAATCCTCCTGTCTTAGCTTTCCAAGTAGTGGGATTACAAGCGTGCGCCACAACGTCTGGTTTATTTATTTATTTATTTATTTATTTATTTATTTATTTATTTGAAACAGTATCTCACTCAGTTGCTGAGAGTCTTCCTACTTTCTTAGGCTATCCTCAAACCTGTGATCCTTCTGTCTCAGTCTCCCATGTACTGGGATTACAGGTGTGTGCAACCACACCCAGCTTCTCCCATACTTTTGAAGGACTATTTTGCTGGATATAGTATTCTTGATTGATAGTATTTTTTTTCTTTCAACACTTTGACTATATATAGTTCACTACTTTCTGGACTCCAAAGATACTGATGAGAAATCTGCTGATAATCTTATTGAGGATCCCTTTATCGAGAATCCCTTGTATGTAATGAGTCACCTCCCTCAAGATTCGCTTTGTCTTTAGCTTCCAAAAGTTTGATTAGACTATCTCATTGTGTGTCTCTTTAAGTTCATGTTAGAGTTCATTGAGCTTTTTGGATGTTTATATTTATGTCTTCTATAAAATTTGGGGAGTTTTCATCTATTATTCTTCAAATCTCTCTTCTCTCTCTCTCTCTCTCTCTCTCTCTCTCTCCCCCCCTCTCTCCCTCTCTCCCTCTCTCCCTCTCTCCTCTTTTCTCTCCTCTTTCTTCAATTCCTACAATGCATATGTTGGTTTATATGATGGCCTCCCACCAGTCCCTAAGACTCTTTTCACTTTTCTTTAATCTTTTTTTCTTTTTAGTTCTCAGACTAAACAATTTCAATTATTATATCTTCAAATATGCTGAATCTTTCCTCTGCCTGCTCAGATCTGCCTTTGAATCTCTCTAGTAAATTTTTCATTTCAGTTATTGTGCTTTTTGGCTCCAGAATTTCTTTGCTTCCCTTTAGGTTTTCTACCCCTTTATTGATATTTCTACTGGTCCATACATCATTTTCTCAACTTTCTTCACCTCTTCCTTTAGCTCTTTGAACATTTTTAAGGCAGTTGTTTTAAAGTCTGTGTCTAGCATTAGTCTTTCTCAGGGAAGGTTTCTGTTGTCGTTTTTCCTTTGAATGGACCATATTTACATGTTTTTTGTACGAATTGTGATATTTTTGTTAAAAATTAGACATTTGAATTTAATAATTCAATAATTGTGGGAGCCATATTTCCCCCTTTCCAAGGCTTTATTTTTGTTTATTGTTATTATTAGTATTATTATCATTATTATCATAGATTGCATGTGCTGAAGATCAGTCTGAGGTGCAAATTTAAAGCCTTCTCAGGTCTCTTTCTTAGCCTATGCTTTCCTTGGATGTAAATCATGACTTTATAAATTCCCCGGTGGTTGCTTTTAAATGTCCTAGACTTTAAGTGACTGACTCCAAAAATGGGCAAAAGAAAAAAATGAAAGGGGGAAGGTAAGAAAGTAAAAAAAAAGGGGGGAGCCATCCCTTTAAGTTCCCCTAGAAGTTCCTTCATCTGAGACTTTGTTCTTGCAATAGTCACAGAAGGGATGCAACAGTGGTTGTCAACCTGTATCTGCACCTCAAAGACCTAAAACAGCAAATATCAAATCAGAATGCATATCCCCAGTTTTTAGAGAAGAGTGTCATTGCACAGCCTGGCCCCCACAAGCTGTGTACAAGTCACTCTAGGAATACAAGCATGGTTGTCTCCTCCAGAGGTGGGAGTTGGGGGGGTGAGTAACTGCTACCATGCTAGGAGCTGAAATTGACCAAAATTAACTACCTAAACCTTCCCCTGGAAGTTGCAAGCCTTCAATAGACCAGAGTTTCAAAATAGTTACATCTTATAGAGTTCACCAGTATGACTGTTGTTGAGGAAAGGAGACAAGTTTCTGGTGCTTTCTACTCTTCTGTGATCCTGGAACAAGATTTTGAAGTTGGAAGGATGAATGGAAATTAGGTGTATGGAAAGGAGAGAGGAAGAAACTCTAGGTAATAAAATCACTTCAGCTTGAAGGTAGCCACAAGTATTATGAGCATAAAAGCAAGCTGGATGTAAGTGCTTCATATGTACCAAGCTCTTTCCTTTTGATAATAACCCTATGAAGTGGTGGTTCTTGTTCTGTTCCACAGGGCATGATAATGGTGTTGGTGGTGGTGACAGTGATTTTTTTATGGTGGCGATGGTGGTAACTGTGGTGGTGGTGGTGACTGTGGTGGTGGTGGTGGTGATGGTGGTGGCGGTAGTATTTTTTATGGTGGTAGTGGTGGTGATTGTAGTGGTGGTGATTGTAGTTATGGTGATAGTTATGGTGGTGACGGTGAGTGTGGTAGTGGTAGTGATGGTGGTAGTGGTAAGTGTGGTAGTGGTGGTGATGGGAATGGTGATGATGGGGATGGTAGTGATGATGATGGTGATGATGGTGAGTGTAGTGGTGCTGGTTTAGGTGAGGGTGGTGGTGGTGGTGGTGGTGGTGGTGGTGGTGATGGGGATGGTAGTGGTGGGGATGGTAGAGTGTGATAGTGGTGGTGAGTGTGGTGGTGGTGGTGAGTGTGGTAGTGGTGGTGAGTGTGGTGGTGATGGTGAGTGTGGTAGTGATGGTGATGGTGGTGGTGGGGATGGTGGAGATGGTGATGGTAGGGATGGTGGTAGGGATGGTAGAGATGGTGATGGTGGTGATGGTGGTGATGGTTGTGGGGATGATGGAGATAGTGATTGTGGTGGTGGTGGTGGTGGTGGTGATGGCAGTGGTGGTGGTGGTGATGGTGATGGGGGTGGTGGTGGTGAGTGTTGTGGTGGTAGTGACAGTGGTAGTGATGGTGGTGATGGTGGTGGGGATGGTGGAGATGGTGATGGTAGGGATGGTGGTGGTGGTAGGGATGGTAGAGATGGTGATGGTGGTGATGGTGGTGATGGTTGTGGGGATAGTGGAGATGGTGATTGTGGTGGTGGTGGTGGTGGTGGTGGTGGTGGTGGTGGTGATGG
>PVJS01014780.1:0-10870 GCA_004027185.1 Glis glis | reverse complement strand
ATTTTCCTGGCATGAGTCAATATCAAGTGGTGGTTAAGGGTCAGCCTTTAGGATCCTAAACACTTGAACTTGAATCCCAGCTCCCACAATTATCCACAGCATGATCATTGCCATGTTAGTCATCTCTGTGTGCCTCACCATGTCAATGTAGTAGGGATCATGGGACTTTCCTAAGGTGACTGTGGGGATTAAATGAAGTAAGATGACCATGAACTTAGCCCAGGAATGGCACAAATACCTTCCCCAGAATCCTGATTCTACCAACACCATCCCAGACTCCCAGCCCTGCTAGCTCATTTAATGTCTCCAGATTTCCATTTATTTCTGGCTCTCAGCTGCTATCCTACCATGACTCACCCATTTATCACCTTAATACACTACTTGGGATGGGGAAATAGCTCAGAGGTAGAACACTTTCCTAGCATATGCAAGGTCCTAGGTTCTATCCCCAGCATCGCAATAAATAAATAAATAAACTTTCTTCTGGTCCAATGTGGGGCAGTCTGCCCATTCCTCTGATCCCCTACTCTTTCTGTGTGGCTTCTACTAGGGATATCACTGCAGTTTGCTACCCACTCTTGAACTCTGACCCCAAAGATTGCTGAGGGTCAGATAGATTCCATCCATAATTCTCACCTTGACCCCACTCTTCCCAAAGGCTGTCTTTGTCCCTCCATTGCCACGGCCTTGCCTCCTACGGAGTCTGCGTGAACCTACACGCATGACGTGGCAAAAGCTTCAAGGAAGTATGCCCGTAGAAAAAGGTGGCCTGGCAAGATTCTCTGTGTTCTTGGCTATTCTCTCTTTGTTGTAACCTTCTTGTCAATGATTCTCTTAATCTTTAATAGATATGGCTCAATGAGTGCAGTGTTCTTTTCCAAATTATCAACTGTGCCCTATGAGTAAAACAGATGAATCTTTCCCAGGAAATCAAACTCATAACAATGTAACTTTGGCCCAGAACGCTCCCGCGCTCTTGCTTAGATTAGCCCAGAAGGGCAGAGGGGGCTCAAGGACAGTTGTGGATGGGTTACAACAGGAAGAACTTTTTGTGGAAACTTCATGGAAATGATTTTGGAGATGGTTTAAAAAAGATTTAGAAATTTGGAACAAAGGGAATTATAAAAGTTTATAGTAAGAGAGCGATAAATGGCACTAGATTAAACTTTGAACTCTTGCCCTGTAGCCATAACCCCAATTCTCATCATAGATAGTCTAGTGCCAAAACTACGTCTAGCAGCCGCCCACAACATTATGCCAAACGACACGTATGCTCTGACGATTATCTGCTCTCATAGCTTTGCACTGTTATTTCTTAAAAATCATTAAGATTGTATAAACCACAGGCATGAACAACGATCAGCTGATGATGTATTTTGTTTCCTTAATCATTGTGTATAAAATCCTTGCCTGAAGCTTTGCAAAATACACTCAGATGCAACTTCATTGAGTTGTCTGTGTCTGTTTGTCACTCATCGCCGACTCCTTGCCCACCGTCCCGAGACCCCTGTCCCGTCGGTCTCAGTTCTCCGGCTGAGCTGGTCCGTCGCACTCCATGTCCTGCAGACATAGCCACCCAGATACTATCCTTGCCCCAAGACTATCTTTACCCAACCCCGTGTCCTCACACCACATAAAGACAGGAAAGCCCAAGTGAGCCAGCCATTCCTATGCCACCTCTGACTCCTCATCTCCCTCTCTCTGCATCTAATTGGAAACCTGTACCCTCTGTTCCTGCTACGGCGGCCTGAGGGTACATCTTGCTTGGCCAGGAACCACCACCCTCTTGTGCCTCTGCCAGTCCCCACTTCCCTACTGCAGACACTGTCTCTAAGCCGCACGCGCTCCAGCCGCTGGATGAAGTCAAAACCCAGTCACAGTGTGCACTTTGAGATCATCCCTTGACTCAGTGATGAAGAAATGGAAGCCCGAAGCCAGACTGCCTGGCTCTCACCCGCTGGGCCACCTGCCAGTTGCGTGTGACCTTGGGCTGGTTATTTAACTTCCTTGTGCCTCTACTTCCTTACCTGTAATTTGGGTCTCATAAGAGCACCTTTTTCTTAAGGTTTGGAGAGGGTGGAATGAGTCTGATACATGCAGATCCTTCAGAGGTATGGCTGCCCCCACCCCCTAGACACCTGTCCACAGTTTTGCCATTATAGCATCCCTACCGCCCAGCTCCATCTGCCGCAGACTGGAGGGCTTGGAGGCCTGTCCTCACTGGCCCTCTCAGTGGGGGTGGGTTTCCTAGGGCCCCTGCTCCCCAGCTGGGCTGGCCAGCCGCCATGCTGTGGCCCTGCACTGGGTTCGGCACCATGGTGACCTCAGGCTCTGGGCTGACCCACCCAAGGCTGCCAGGCCCAGCACAGACCTGCCCGAGGCTACTGCGTTCAGCAGGATGCACACAAGTCTGCCCATGAGGGAGGCCAAGCAACACCACAGACTCCTCAGCAGTGGTGACAAGGCACAGCCTTGGCCCCCTGAGTCACCCCAGCGTCCCAGTGACTCAGCCTCCCCACAGCTGCATAGACAGGACTTGAGGTCAGCAGCCATGGCACCGGCCAGACCCCTCCCTCTCCCTCTGGCTCTGAGCTCCCCCCACCCCGTTCCATGCACACACACCCAGAGGACTCTGGACCCTGGCGGCGTCATAGCAGACTCGGAACACCTGCGTCCACTGGGGAAAGCCAGGTGGTGGGGCCATCCACACGGCCGGCAGGATCAGCCCCTCTCCCCACAGAGGAGGCGTGAGGAGTGAGGGGCGGCCGCCAGACCTCTGCCTGCTGCGCTGAGACCTTGGCTTCGCACCATGCCGTGGCTGCTCCTGTCAGGCCCTTCCCTGCCTTCCTCCTGGGAGCCATGACCCCCAGGGCCCCAGCCCGCCTCCAGACACTGCTGCCCACCCCTCCACAGTCGGTCCCATCGCCTGGAGGCAGAAGGACAGCACAGAGGCTGGAAACACATCCTGGAGCCAACCGGCGTTCCAGGCCCGGCCAGGCACCTGCTGCCTCTGTCCCTTGATGCCTCTGTTTTCTCTTCTGTGAACTGAGGTGACAGCAATATCTACTGGGACGGGCAGTTGTGAGGAGCACATGAAGCGTGGCTGGGCCGAGCCACCGGCAGTCGTTACCGTTATCATTTGCTGGAAGCAAAGAGCAGCCTCCTGTCGACTGTCCCCTCCTTGCCTCTCCCACCTCCCTACTCCGCCCTCGCCTCCTCACCCCCTCCCCTCCCTCCTTTCACTCCCCCTGCTGACACGGCCCCGCCCCCCATCCTCTTTGCTTCACCCAGAAGCCTGTCACATCTGCCCTCCGCCCCTCCTCCACTCTCCCTCCCACGCTGAGTCCCAGGACCAGGACCAGTCCTTCCTGGATGCTGTCCCGTCAGCTTTAACCAAACCGATGACAGTTTTCTCCTGCCCCAAGCCGGCTCCTCCTGTGCCCACCCTGTCACCGAACCGTGAACCTGACATCACCAGGACCTTCTGGTGCCCCAACATGCTGACGCTGATGAGCTGGTCCCGAATCCACCTCATAACCTCCCACCAGCCCACCTGTTCGTCCCCGCTGGCCCTGCCCAGGCTCAGGCCGCTTCACCCCGTCCTGGCCAGAGCCAGCCTCCTCCGCCACTGCCCTCCAGTCCCAGGCTGCAGGGCATCTCTGACCAGGTCACTGTCCCACTCAGCCAGAGGTTCTCCCACCAGAATAAGACCAAATGCCTTCGTCGTCAGACCTTCGTGGCCCACCAAGACCTGACTTCACTCTGTATTTTCACATTTCTTTTACCACCCCATAGATGTTTAATTTCTTTAATTATTACATGAGACACACTTACTCTAATAAGGTAGCCGGGCATGGTGGTGCATGCCTGTAATCCCAGTACTTGGGAGGCTGAGACAGGAGGATTGCTGGTTCGAGGACAACCTCAGCAACGTAGCAAGACTCTCAGCAACCTAACAAGACCCTGTTTCCAAAAAAAATAAGAAAGGCTGGGTGTATAGCTCAGAGGTAGAACATCCTGGGTTCAATCCCCAGTACCACAAAAAAGAAAATAAATAAATAAATAAATAAATAAATAAATAAATAAATAAATAATGAATATATAAATAAATGGTACTTGTTGCTTTTCTGAACCCCAGATCTGACGAGCGCCTGTCTGATGGGGCAGGGCTCAGCCTCTGCTCTGCAGGGGAGCACATGAGGGCTGCCTCTTCAGGGGCCAGTCACATTCTAACAGGCAGGACAGAGGTGTCCAGGACATGCCTGGGCCCTGGCTCCTTGCCCTGTGCTCTCACCGTCCCCACAGCTGTCCGGGGTGGCTGGCCCCCAGTGCCTCAGCTGGAGCTGTCCTGCCTGGCTGGGATGGGAGTTTGGCGTCAGCCTCGCCCCCTCAGCCACATGACCATCCCCTGCCAAGGCCCCAGGATGACTCAGACCTTTGAAATAGCAAAAAATGTCACAGAAAAGGATATCAGAAGAGATGGGGTCTGTCAGAGGGGTTAAAAAGGAGGGTCATGCCGGGCGTGGTGGCACACGCTTGTAATCCCAGTACTTGGGAGGCGGAGACCAGAGGATCTGGGTTCACGGCCAGCCTCAGCTACTTAGTGAGGCCCTCTGCAACTTTGTGAGACCCTGTTTCAAAATAAAGTATAAAAAATAGGGCCAGGGGTGTAGCTCGGAGGTAAAACGCCCCTGGGTTCAATCCCCAGTACCGCAAAAAAAAAAAAAGAAGGGTCATGATCCAATTTACGTTTTAAAAAGCCACATGGGCAAAAGCTTTCCACGTGGGCAACAGGTCTGTAGTATTGGGGGTGGGGGAGGGAACACGAAAGAGAAAGAAGAAAAGAAAAAGAGAGAGGGAAAGAAAGGAAAAGAAGGAAGGAAGGAAGGAAGGAAGGAAGGAAGGAAGGAAGGAGGAAGGAAGGAAGGAAGGAAGGAAGGAAGGAAGGAAGGAAGGAAAAAAGGAAGGAAGGAAGGAAGGAAGGAAGGAAAGAAGTCCTTTCATTGGAGAATATCCCTGGTCCTGGAGCCCCAGAGATGGTCAGCTCAGCCCCACTCCTGGGCAAGACCCATCCCAAGAGCAGGTATGGCTTGGGGACCCTGAGGAGGAAGCCCCAGGCTCGAGAGGCCCCAAGTGAACCGCCCACCTGCTCCCTCTGACCAGGGACCCTGACCCTGCACCTCAGACCCTGGGGCGGTGGACTACTGTCAGGGAGGGGCCTATCCCAGGAAGCCGGGGTTCCACCCCAAAACTCCAAGAGGGGCGCTGCAGGCCTTAAGGAATCCTGGGGACTGTCTCAGTAATGAACTCCAGGAACCACACCTGGAGAGCTCCAGAATGTTCCAGAATCCAGCCACTGTCCCCAGGGTGAACCTTGTATGTCTGGGCCCTCCCAGGAGCAGCAAGCAAGCTTGGGCAGTAGAGGGGCTGGAGGGGCAGGGAGGCTGATTCCCAGCAGATAGGAACATGGGAGGGACCCGGTGGCTTTGCCTGCAAGAGGAGCTCGCCCACCCTCCAGTCTCGGGGATTTGGTGCTGTGGGCGGTGAAATAAGGGAGAGAAGGGCCTGGAGTGGGGCCTCCGCCGCCCTGTGCACTCTCAAGCCCCGTGCCTGCAGCCAGAGCCCTTCTTATGCCCATGAAACCACAGAAAAGGAAAGTCTGATTTTCTCTAATTTTGCTCAATTTTTTTTTTTTTTTTTTTTTGCGGTACTGGGGATTGAACCCAGGGGCATTCTACCTCTGGGCTACACCCCCAGCCCTATTTTTTAGTCTTTATTTTGAAACAGGGTCTCACTAAGTTGTGGAAGGCCTCACTAAGTAGCTGAGGCTGGCCTCGAACCCAGATCCTCAGGTCTCAGCCTCCCAAGTACTGGGATTACAAGCGTGCGCCACCACGCCCGGCTGCTCAAATTTTCACTCATCACATCCGTGTTCCACTTAAAAGGCATCTTGGATTACTCCAGCATTTGGCCTCTCCAATGTGCTGCAAAAAAGACACCAGCTGCCCTCAGCTGTTGCCTGTGGGGTGGCATGGGAGGTGCCCAGGGGACTGCAGGTGCAAGGGAAGAGGTCTGTTCAGTTTGTCCTCCACAGGGCCGCTTGGACTCACACACCCACTGGTGACACTTGGCACCAGGGCCCCACCCGCAGACTGTAATATTGACCACTGGAATTCTGCGACTCTGACACTCAAGGGCCTGCACATATGTCCCTCTCTCAGGGAGGTGGCCTGGCTGCTGCAGGCTGTCCTCCTGAGGATACAGGGGATCCATCACTGTTGCTATGGTAACTGCCAGCATCTCCCAGACCTTCAGCCAATGCAGGGCAGGGATGGAGCCAGGCCTGCTTGCCAGGTCCTGAAGGCCTGGCTCTGCTCAGTCACAGTTACTGTGGAGTGAATGGACAGAGCACACACACACACACACCACACACACCACGCCGTACTCATGCATAAATTACACACGGGGGCACACAACACAAAACACACTTATACACATAGACAACACACACACATATACAGTATACACCAATTCATACACAAATGCCATACACACCACACAAACTCACACATTCACACTCAGACACACACACACATACACACTCCACACACACCACATACATGCACATTTCCAACACACAATTCTTTGAATTTATTAAGACTTTTTATAGCTCATTGTACAGTCAATTTTTGTAAGTGTTCGTGTACGTGTACACAAGTATTCTGCGGGTGTTAGTTTAAGATTCACCTGCTGAATGAGGTGGCCCGCAGGGCGGCCCCAGAGCCCTGGAGTGTGATGGTCTCGGGGCCGCGGTTGCTACTTGCTGAAGTCCTTCACATGAACGACTCTGGGTCCAGAATTATTTTTAATATTAGGGTAGAGTTAGAGATTATGAATTTTCCAGATTTTAATATTTTATTTCTTCTATCCTACCTCAGAAGCAAGCAGCGAAACAAATTTTAATAATGAGGCATATGAAGCAGATTATTCCCCATTGTTTCTCAACCGTGGGTTTCCCTTCCAAGCTGGTCGAACCTTGGCTGCTGAAGGGATGCGAGTGACTCACAGAAACTTTGAGGTTTCTCGCTCCAGGTTGTGCGCCATTTGTGATGGACTGGTGCCACGGTTGCTGCTTGCTGAAGTCCCTCACATGAACGGCTCTGGATCCAAAATTATTTTTTTAATATCAGGGTCGGCCGAGGAGGACCCAGGCAATTCTCCTGACCTCCTGCAGCCAGCACCATTAAAGTTTAAACAAAGTGATCATAAAAAAATGATTAAGCCGCAAAGCAGTCATGAGTTAAGTTTAGGGTTGCAAGTTAAGTTTAGGGAAAGGCAATCATGAGCTAAGTTTAGGGAGTGGCAACACAAGCTAAGTCTAGGGAGTGTTAATCACAAGCTAAGTTAAGGAATGGAAAGATGAACATTTCAGGGAGAATAGGAGGCCATCAAAATCCACCTTTCAGTCCCATCTGGTCCAAGGAAGCTTGTCTGCTTGTGGACAATTTCCACTTAGCATGTACTGTGTACATGGTTAAGCCAGTCCGAAATGATGACCTCATTGAGTGGGCTAAGATGCTCCCGACATGGAGGAGGGGCTCCGCTCAGCCTGGGATCCATCCTCCTCCGGGCCCTGCTGAGCCTCCCACCCTGGGTCATAAATCAGGGGGACAAAGGCAGTGTTGCCCACCAGCCTGATGTCACACATGGTGTCCACGGGACAGTGGCCACACTCCACAACTCAGAGTCCCCATATCACAGCCTCCACACTGAGAGCTGTGGACTGCCCCCACCCCTCTCCCACAGCCTTTCCCCTGCTGGCCCGGATGCCAGAGGTTTCCATCCAAGGACTCTGTCCGGAGTCCTTCACATTTCTCCAGCATCTGGACTCGAGCTGCTGCCTGATGCAGAACCAGGGGACACTAAACATGGTGTGGGGCCCGTGGCCTCCAGGGGTCCCAGCAAACCTCCAGGGTGGCGCTCAGAGGCCCTCCTGACATGGACTCTCAGGCCCAGGAGCAACCCGGGTGGTCGGGGCAGGCAGGGGCTCCCTCCTCCCACAAGGACTTGCTGTGGGGGGCTGGCTGATGGGGGCTCCTGCCCCACGGTGAGGAGTCCAGGGCTGAGGAGGCTCCAGAAGCTGGGGCACTGCGGGCCCAGGCATAATGGCATGCAGGCATAATGACATGGCCTCATAATGACATGCAGGGGACGTGGACAGAGTCACGTGAAGGGCCAGGGGCCAGGGACCCTTGGGAGTCACAGAGGGGCAGGGCCCTTTGGGCCTGGGGGAGGAGGCGGAGTCTCCTGGGCAGCCTGGCTGGTAGGAGCAGAGGCAGGCAGGAGGATCCGCACCTCTGAGGCCTGAAGCTAGCGGTTCCTGAGGGGCCAAGAGCTGCCCAGAGGCTTGAGCCCAGCAGGGTCCGGGTCAGGACAGCCCAGTCACCCTGCAGAGTGACATCTGTGGGCAGATGTCAGACTTGGAGAGAACTGGGGGCTGAATGTGGCTGCGCAGGCAGAGGATTCCGTTATGCATCTGACTGACTCCATTTGTCTGGCCTGCCCTTTTCTGAAGCTATTCCTTCCCAGTTTCTTTTACATTCCAGGTCTCTTCCTTCGAAGCAAGGGATCATGCCCCACCCCACGGTGGCCACTTCCTCCGCGTTGATAAGGCTCCACTAGCGGGTGCAAATTCCCACTTCTGCCTCGTTCTTTCCCCACTTTATAACCCTAAGATTGCTGCTGCCACCCCGCCCTGCCGTCTCCCAGTGACACACTGAAATTAAAGTCCTTCCCTGTTACACTATAAGCTTCTGGCCCATCTTCCTCTTTTTGGACAAGACCTGATTTGCTGGGACCTGGTAACAATGCAGGTGTCATCCTGGGCATCTGGTGTGACCTGAAGTCTGAGATCCTGGTGAGTGTGGACAGGACTGGTGGCCCCACATCTGGCACCTCACCCGGGGTCTGGGCCTGCCAGGGCTGTGCAGAGACCAGGCAGAGACCTAGGGGGTGAGCAATGCGACCTTTCTCCTCCCCCACAGGAGGAAGTGGAAGCTTAGCCCCTGAGCTCCTCCCTCCTCTTCCTCCTCAGGTCCTATCTGTCCCCCCTCCAGGCTTGGGGAACAGAAACTCAGCCCCTGGGCTCCTCCCTCCTCCTCCTGGGGCCCTCCCTGTCCCCCCTCCAGGCTTGGGGAAACAGAAACTCAGCCCCTGGGCTCCTCCCTCCTCCTCCTGGGGCCCTCCCTGTCCCCCCTCCAGGCTTGGGGAACAGAAACTCAGTCCCTGGGCTCCTCTCTCCTCTGGCACTGTGGGCCCAGGCTGCCCATGGCCGGTGGGTGTGCAGGGGATATGATAGTGTCTCAGTGAGGGACCAGAGGCTGGGACCCCTGGGAGTCACAGAGGGACAGAGCCCTTTGTGTTACCAGAGTCCGGGATCTGAGGTCCCAACTGTCTGGACTGGATTCAGTCACCTGCCCGCATCATAATTAAGAGAAAACAATATAAAAAGGAAAAATGAATTTAATCACAATTTGGCCAAAGCTGGGAAGACAACTAATCTGGCTTCCCCCTTCCTACAGAAGTGTTACAATTTATAAGAATAAAGCCAGGAAGCACACACATATAGATCCAGTCAGGCTGCAGGGGGTCAGCATTCATGCTCATCCCATTGAAAACAGGGAGAGAGAAAATAGCTTAAACAGGTGAGCAGGAAATGGCTGGTGGCTGAGAAAAAACAATTTGGGACTTCTTTGAAATTTTCTAATTTTAAATGGGCCCGTTATGGTTCCCCGTCCTGTTCATCCCTCTTTCTTGAGGGACTTGGGTCACTATGTCGTCCTGCTGGTCCTTTATTACCGCACTGAGGGCATCTGTAACATATACCGGAAAGGGGCCAAAGCCCAACAGCGCCACCTGCTGGAAGGACTGGTGTCAGGTGTCAGGCAATCTTGCCTAAGAACCCTTTCTCTGTAACCTCTCTGCCCTGCTTTTTTTTTTTTTTCTATACTGGGGGGGTTGAACCCAGGGGTGCTCTCCCTCTGAGCTACATCCTCAGTCCTACTTTATTTTGAAATAGGGTCTCACCAAGTTACTGCGTGCTGCTGGCTTTGAGCCTGCACATGCTCCGGTCTCAGCTTCCCAAGTACTGGCATCACAGGCGTGTGCCCCCGGCTCCTGGTTCTGCCCTACTCCTCTTCTGAGAGGGCTGACTAGTGGCTCCATTTTGATTCTGACAGTTTCCCCCATCTCTGAATGATTTTCTTGCCGATTATCCAAGTGGTTTAGTCCCACTTCACCAGGATGGACTTGTCCCATCCTTGGTCTGATCTGGACGCTGGTCAGAGGGGAAATGATAAACGGGTAAGAGTCAGTATCAGAAGACCCCTTTCAGGCCAAATTTGAGCAACAAAAGAGGTATAGAAAGAGTGGTTCTTAGGCTAAGCTTACCTGGAGGCTGTTATGTTTAAAAGGCAATCAATCACTGGCACCTTTGATCATTAGGAGTTGTCCTCATGTAGAACTTTGACAGGCAAGAAACATACACAACAAATAAGAGCAAAGCAAATCCACTCATATAGTAGATTTGAACTAATAACATAATCCCTATAGTCCTACCAATTTTATCTTATCAAAGAAAACCAATTTGTCTATAAAACAAACCTACTTCTGTAAGAGAGCTGCATTTAAGAGTGCTACTAGAGAACTTGTGCAAACCAAGGTGCTCATTAGAGTTCTTCTTGTACAAACCCAGGTGAATTACCATTTGGGTAGGAAGGTCATGATTTTATATTTGATGTCAAGAAAGTGTGTGTGTGTGTGTGTGTGTGTGTGTGTGTGTGTGTGTGTGTTGTGCTGGGAATGGAACCCA
>PVJS01014779.1:0-32015 GCA_004027185.1 Glis glis | reverse complement strand
GAAAAGGACTAGAGAACTCTCCATGGTCTCACTTATAAGGACATTAGTCTCATTCCTGAGGGGTTCTCTCACAACCTAATTACCTTCCAAAGGTCCCACCCTCCTAACACCACCATCTTGGGGACTAGTATATCAACATATGAATTGGGGAGGGGCACAAACATTCAGTCTTTTGTAAAGACCATGCTGAGAGAGTTTCCATTAGCAAAAGAACTATTTTCTCTTTAGCCAAATAATGCCGGCATCCTGTATTCATTGATCTACTCCCACTAATTTCACTAATAAATGATTTCAACTTAAATCTGCAAATATTTTCACATGGATAGTTATAACTATTTCTCCTTCTGTATTCGAATGCCATGTTCCAATTTATTTTGTTTAAAATAACATCTTCTGAAAGAGTCTTTTATACAATGAGGACTATTTCAACTTGATTGTCTGTAAAGAAAAGTGTTGGTGTTATTGGTACCCAGGCAATTCATTTCAGTGAATTCATGTCCTGCCATTTCTCCAATGAATACTCTATTTTTGACTGCAGACTAGTGTGCATAACAGAAAAATAAGAGGCAGTAAGAAAATTGCGCCTCTTTTGCACCTGCATTCATCTTGTAGGCAGGTGTTTGTAGCTGCTTTAAATGAGTGTTTAGATAATATGGTGCACTTTTTCATCACTATGCCAGAACAAGTAATCAGACTCCAGAAAGAGATCTGTACTTAAAGAAATCTGTTGATAAGTTGGCAAAGTTGATCTTTATAGAGAGCTAATGGGCTTGACTGTTTAAGTGCTTGCTTGGAAGACCATTATGAAGACAGAACTTCTAACAATGCCAGTGGCAGTGCAGGCAAAAGCTTCAATTATTTACTGTACTAGTATTTTAAGATCAATATTCCTTTAATTTATACAGTTTGGAGCCAACATAGGACTTTATCTCCGTATTTTACTCTGCTACCTGGAGAAGGATGCACGTGGTGAATAAGAAATTCCATCATGATGTGTGAAACTTGGCACAGGGGATAAGAAAACATATATATTAAAGGCCTTTGTTTAGTAGACATGAGATCAGAAGCCGGTGCACTTATGTTTTATTGATCAAGTTCCCTGACTTTCCATTGCCTAACCTTGTTGCTCTTCTTTTTTTTTTTTTTTTTTTTTTTTTTTTGGTACTGGGGATTGAACCCAGGGGCATTCTACCTCTGAGCTACACCCCCAGCCCTTTCTTTTATTCTTTACTTTGAAACAGGGTCTCACTAAATTGCAGAGGCCTCACTAAGTAGCTGAGGTTGGCCACGAACCCGGATCCTCTGGTCTCAGTCTCCCAAGTACTGGGATTACAAGCGTGCGCCACCACGCCCAGCTCCAATATACTATTTTGAAATTTACCACTTCTGGCTAACCTGTGGGGGAGTGGGGAACCAGATAACCAGATTATTATATCTAAAAATAATATATTTTCTCTAAGTAAATTGTTTGGGCTCAATATAAGTACCATATGTTTAAGTATGCTTCTCACTCCCACTAATTGTCACTGAAGTAATAAAGAAAATATTTTAAAAATCATTGAAAAAAATCTGAATAGCAGGTAGAAAACAGGAAAGCTTACTGTACATAAGCTCTGTATCTCCAAGATGTGGTACAGAGAGGGTTAGATTAATGAAAGCAAACAGGCTGCTTGGTCATGAGTCAATGTCACCCTTAATGCCTTTCACAAAGTCGCCCCTTGCTCAGAAGGGGAATGGCCATAAGTAGGAGGAAGACAGCACTCAGCAAGTGAGTATGATAATTTATTCTGTCCTGGTTTCAGAAAGTATCAGCAAACACAAGACTGACTGAGTTATTCCCTCTTTAACATTCTCCTCTAGTTTCTTGTTACTCTTGGAATAATGTAAAGTTCTTTAATATGGCTTCTCTTTAAATACAACAAATTCCTGTTTATGTGAAATGACACACTAGTTCACAGGGAGAGGACAAGTCAGGCAAAATATCCCCTAGAAACTGACTTCTTCAAAGAAAATGACAAAGTTAAAAAAACAATGTTTCTAACTCATCAGGATTCAAGGTGACCTTGTATCTATACCAACAGAAGAATTAGAAGTTAAGAAAGATTTATTTGAGGTGACTTATGATTACTGAATTTAATAAAGACAATAGGGTCACTGAACATCAGATTAAATACCACAGAAAACTGAATAAGTCACTTGAAAAAGCTGCTTCAGAAATTACCAGAGAACACAGAGGAAGAAAACAAAGGGGTTATTACAAGGAATAGGGCATAAACAACATGGAAGATAGAGCCAGAAAATCAAATATAGACATATTAAGAAACACCTAAAACTGTTTCCAGATGTATGAGTGTAATAGTGATTCAATGTGTGTTTAAAACTCTGCTTCCTGTGTCCCCTCCCCCAAGATGCTGGTTTAGTATGCCTGGAACTGGACTTAGGTGTATCTATGTTTCAAAATAAGTACATTAAAAGATTTTAATTATATGGAAACTGTGGGAAACACTGCCACAAATGGAGGAAAAAAACTCAAGATGCAGCCTGGCTGAGACAGGAGAATCGCAAGTTCCAGACCAGCCTCAGCAACAAAGTGAAACTCTCAGCAACCTAGTGAGACCCTGTTTCAAAATAAAACATAAAAAGGGATGGGGTGTAGCTCAGAGGTAGAATGACCCAGGTTCAACCCCTAGTACTACAAAAAAAAAAAAACCAAGAAAAGAGAGATAAAAGAATAGAACATGAAAAATATTATGAAAGATTGCTTTCAGGAGTTTAAAATACTAAGCAAAACCCATAAATTTACTAGAATCCATAAAATACTAAAATCAATGGAGACATATTTTAATAAAGCAAATTTCAGATAAAAAGGGAATATCCTTCATATATTCATGCAGAAAAGCTTATAAAAGACAAAAAGTTTTCACTTTATATGTGGATATCAGTAAACATTATTTTTTACCTTGATAGAGACGTGTTACACAGTTAACTGAATACATACACATGGAATAAAGACTACATTTCCCACGCTTCCTTGCAGCTAGGTGTGGCCATGTTGTTTGAAACAGGGTGAGACATCTCAGAAAGGAGAGACACAAGGGGGAGCTCCAAATTCTGTCTACAGTCTTCTCAACATCTTGGCTGACTTCAGGGCAACAGGTATGAACCAAGACTCGGAAGCACCCAGTAGGGGAAAAGCAGAGCTTTAAACATGAAAGGCTAGTGAAAGAAAGCTACAGAGACTTTCACTGTTACCTAGATGGTGGGAATATAGATAGGAGTTTGATTCTCACCAACATAATGGTATCTGGAAGGCACCTCTGGCTTTCTATGGATCCTGATGGACCAGAGCTTAGGAGTAAGACCCAAGTCTCAAAACTGAAATGGACCTATTTTAACGAAGTCCAAAATCGTAGCTGCACATTGCCACAGTGATCTTCCACTAATTTAATTGCTGCTGGAACACAATTCAATAATCTTCAGAGAAAGGTAGCAGAGAGTTATTGTTTGCTTGCTTGCTTTTGTTTTATTATTATTATTATTTTTTTTTTTTACTAGAACCTAACTAGACAAAGATCAATAGGATGGACTAGTTTAGAAACAAATCCAACACATTATGTTAGGTAATACTAGGGTTAGTTGCATTAAAAAGAAAAACAAAAAAAGACCTTAAAATAACCATGGATTTAGTCGGGCGTGGTGGCGCACGCTTGTAATCCCAGAACTTGGGAGGCTGAGACCGAAGATCCGGGTTTGTGGCTAACCTCAGCTACTTAGTGAGGCCCTCCACAACTTAGTGAGACCCTGTTTCAAAGTAAAGAATAAGAAATAGGGCTGGGGGTGTAGCTCAGAGGTAGAATGCCCCTGGGTTCAATCCCCAGTTCCGCAAAAAAAAAAAACATGGATTTAAAAAACTCTACAATGTATTTATTGTCTATAATGTTTAGTATACGATAACAAAAGTCTCTCTCTATATATATGAAGAAACAGAAAAGTGTGACTCATAGTCAAGAGAAAAACTTGATTAATAGAAACAGAATAGATCACCCACATGATGAAATGAACAGACAGGGACTTTAAAAATAATTACAATTTATATGTTAATGAATCTATTGAAAAAGGTAGAAATAATGGGATGAAATTGGGAAATTTCAGGAGAGATACAAAAAGGCTAAAACAAAAGCCAAATAGAAATCATAGAACTAAAACAATACAATATCGAAAATAAAAAATTACTTATAATAGTAATAATAGGATAGAAATAGCTGTTTAATTGTTTGGGGGAAAATAGCATTATATTTCTTCTACCTGATACCCTGATAAGATATAAGCGTAAAAACATATAATTTTGTGTGTGTGTGTGTGTGTGTGTCTATGTGTGGTACTGGAGAGTGAACTCAGGGGCATTCTACCTCTGAGCTACACCCATAGCCCTATTTTACATTTTATTTTGAAGCAGGGTCTTGCAAAGTTGCTGAGGCTGACCTCAAACCTGTGATCCTCCTGGGATCATGAGTCCTGGGATTACAGGCATGTGTCACAATGCCTAGTGAAAGCATGTAATTTTTACATAAAACATTATTATAAAATAGTTAAAGTAAAACCATAAATTGTAGGTTATATTCATATTATCTTGAGTCGGAGAAGGCCATTTTCAACATGGCATCAAATGTAGAAACTATCAGCTACTTGTAGTATACCTGTGTTACTGTTTTTAATGTAAAATTATCGATTAATTTTAAAAGTCAAAGTTCTTATGGAACAATGAAGAGGACAGGGCAAGAAAACTTTTTAATGAAGAAATGCAAATGTCTAGGAAATGTGTGAAAAGTGTCCAGTTTCAGCAGCTGCAAGGGATGTGAGTGAGGTGCATTATTTGCCTATCAGATGGGCAAGTTTATACAGCTTTAAAAATAGTGGATGGTAATGTGGGGAACTAGGTAAATATAGTTTGGTTGGAATCCAAGAGAGTACTTTTCTTAAAGACATTTTTGTGAAGATATATATCAAAATCATTAAATATTGCATTTTTCTTTGGCTTAAGATTTTAATTTTAGAAATTACCCAAAGGTAACTTGTCCATATGTATCCAAATATGTGAAGAGAGATATTCAGCAATTCGCATTATTGTGTACTTATAATACAAAAATAAGGAAATAACCAAAATGCCTGTCTTAGTGCATTGCGGCTGCTATAACAAAACAACATGAACTGGGAAGCTTATGAAAAGCAGAAATTTATTTCCCACAGTTCAGGAAACTGGGAAGTTCCAGATCAAGACACTGGCCGACTCAGTGTCTGGTGAGGATACTTTCCTCATAGATGGCGCCTTCCTGTTGTATCCTCATATATGGAAGGGGCAAGCAGCTTTCTGGGGTCTTTTTTTTTTTAATAAGGGCATTCATCGCATTCATGAGGACTCTAAAATTATCACTTTCCAAAAGTCTCCACCTCTTAATCCAATCACCTTGGGGGTTAGGATTTCAATATTATGAATATGGGAGTAGAGGGGAATATAAATGTTTAGATATAGCAAAGTTTAAAATAAAGAGTGGTTTATAAATTATGCTTTACTTATATAATGTATAAAGCCATTTACAATGTATTACTTGCTATGATACCTGTCAATGTGTTTAGTGAGAAAAACAGATTTCAAAACAAAATGCATGGTAAAAATTTTTTGCTAAAAAAATACCACTACACACATTCATGTACCTATATAGTTTGTATGGAAACAAGTCTCAGATAATATGCATCAAAATACTAAGCATAGTTATCTACAGGTGGTAGAATTACAAGTGATATTTTTAATCATTTATCTGGGTTTCTAAATCAAAATAAAGTAAGTTAAAGACAGTTTCTATAGACTTTTCTACCCCTCCAGAGTTCTGGCTATATTCCCTACTGTGAGCTTATTGAATAAATAATCTAGGCAAATGAAGAGTTGCTGCCATGTAGTGATTATCCCTATAGTTGAGCTGCATTCGTGTATAATAGCTTTTCGTGGGCTGGCCTGTCCACAAGTAACACTGAATGCAGGAGAAAATGTATTTGGGGTCCTAAATAGCATTCCTCAGAATAAAAAATATTGTCAGATGGGGACTTCTTGTTCTGTTCTAGTCACTCTGTCCCTTTGGCAATCACTTGCTCTTTGGGGCCATTGTAAGTTTCTGAATAAACAAGAGACAATCTGTGTTCGTACTTTAAGTGGCAAGTTTAATCTAGACAATCTGCAAATTTGAGAAAAAGCTTCCATCAACTCCCTCTGAGCTCTTCCCCCCCACCCTTCAAATTGGCCAAAGCTCTTCCAGTCTCTCCACAGCCATGGTTGGGCTCAAAAGTGTGTACACAGAGCTCTGCTGGATTTAATTCAGTACCAGCATCCAATGGAACTCAATTGTCAGCCCTCGAGAGCTCCTTTTAGAATTATATCTCTGGTTTCCTGGGTGATGTAGACATCTGCACTCATTCAAGGACAATACACAACTTTGTTACCAGAAGTGTGAGCTACTTAAGCTCTGTACAGGAAGGAAGAAAATCAGAACCTGCGCAGCATTTAGATTAAGATTATGGCGGAGAAATGTGAGGAATTAAACAAAGCATATGTTATTTTGTGCTGGAATATTAAAATTGAAAGTCCACAGGGACTGTAAAATCCAGCCCAATGCGTGAGTAAATCTCTTTCCTCTCTCTTCAGTTTGGAAACAAACTTTTAGTGGGTAGTCACAGGTCACTTCTAGCTATTGGTGTTTAAAACAAATATTTTAAATTATTATTATAAGCAGTCCTTGCTTTGCACAGTAATGCAGAAACATTAAATGAATATTTAAGCTGAAATCATGCAAAGCCATTTAATAATACATGTGAAAATTTGTGATGATTCTATGGCTGTTAGAAATTGTCAAAACATTAAAAACTCTCCTACTGTTGGTTTTAAGAATATAGAGAAAAAATTAAAAGTATTAAACATTTATTTAACACATCACTATTTAAAGTATTAGAAACCTAGCCAGGCGTGGTGGCGCATGCTTATAATCCCAGTACTTGGGAGGCGGAAACCGGAGGATCCTGGTTCGCGGCCAGCCTCAGCTACTTAGTGAGGCCCTCGCCAACTTTGTGAGACCTGGTTTCAAATTAAAGTATAAAAAGTATTAGAAACCTTAATAATTAAATAGTTTTATTTCTTGTAAGAAAAAAAAATACTTACCAAAGGTAGTTTGAACAGTGCCTGTGTTAGTCCATTGGCATTTGGGTTCTTATCATCAACATATGCCATTGAAAGCTCCCACCAGAAGTTAGAGTCAAATGGAAAGGAACTTTAATGTGTTGTGCAAGTTGGGAACCTGGATGAGCTCATGACCAAAAGTTTCTAAGTTCCGTGAAGATAAAGGGTTGTTGGCTTGTATGGGGTCTTGGGCTACTCAGGGAAGCAGGACCCCCACAGGAAGGCACAAAGGCGTAAGGGACCTTATATTCACATGTTTTCTGGAACATGCATCCCATATTCTGCTGAGGTGGAGATTTTAGCATTATAAACAGGGTTGGCTGGCATTACTGTTTGGCATTATTGTTCGGGAGGGCTGCTGCTTTCTATTGTGTTGTGCATGTTCTTTGTTCTGGTTTCAACCAGAATCTTTAGTGTCTACTGAGCCTATGTTTATGGAAATTACAAGATGACAGGAAGTAGGCATTAGGAGTGATGACCTGAGGCTCATAGGACTCTTCTCCCTTCACTTGCCTTATTGTCATCATACGGCTTATGGAACAAGGTGCGCATCTTTCTATGGCTTGTCCACTGTCATGTTCCTTTCCTGAGAAACTTATTTGGATCAACTTTCAACACTTTATCCTTTGTTCTTTCAATGCTGTGAATTGTCATCAAGAATTCCTTCAATAAGAAAGTGTGGTAGCATCACTTCCTCTGGGACATCGTCATCCTTTCGCCAGGACCATTTCCTGATGTATGTCTGCAGCTTCACCTTCACCACATTCTCTATCTGCACATCTAGAGATTCCCACAGTCAGCTCTAACTACCTATATCACATTCCAGTTCCATTTCCAGTATTATTACTCTTGGGGTTTTTTGCTGCACTTTTACTCTTGTTGACCAATTCCTCTTTAAATTATCCATTTTTGTACTAGGCCCATTATCTAACATGTAAAACTAGGAGACAAGGAGCCAACACAAGCCTATGCTTTGGTGTGTGTGAAGTGAGTGAAATTTATGCAGTGACCAGGCACCAGCAGTCTTTGATAAAAGTGATGCATTTGGTTATTGATCATGTGGATGTGTTATTTCCATAGCGATTCATGAACTCTACAGCTAGCAGTGGCATTAGTAATTTATGTAATTACTTATGTTTAATATAACATGGTAACTGACATATGAATGGTGACAAGGGTCTGGTGTTATTTACCTAATCTGTAGTGACTGAAATTCTTACAAAGCAAGGACAACATGAATTGGATCAGAATCATGGCCACAAAACAGGTGAGAGGAGACAGATTCTCTGGGAAAAATCAGAGCTGCTTTTGGACTTCAGATGATATAACTTTTCTAATCTATTTTATCTTCAGCAACAGGTTGAACAGAGGAAAAGGACAGTAGTTGGAAAAAAAGGTGGCATGATTTTATCATTAGAAGAGATATTCTGATTTCAACAAGCCAAGAGTTTTATTTAAAGGCTGAGTACATTAAAATTTTTATTCTATAGCTTATGTTTCCATTGTGGCACCATGAATTCTTTTTTCCAGGGTCTATATGTCATTCTATTGTATGGATTCATGTCCCCCAATGACCCATGTATTAAAGGCATGGCACAATTCAAAGGTGATGGAAACTATAAGAGATGGAGGTTAGTGGAAGGTTTTAGGTTAGTTTTTAAATATAATTGAATAATATAATATCTGGATGATTAAAATAAAATTTGAAGGAAGAAAATTATTTCTAATAAATAGGTGTAGATTATGTAGTGAACACTGCAACTTTTAAAAGTAAGTGTGTTCTGCAGAAACAATTTTTTATCATTTTAGAGTATGAAAGAATTTGTCAAAATAGCTTTTAGGAAAATAAGAATGCTCAAGAATACTAAAATAGAGTTGAGAGATCAGATATATGTTTTAGCACATTTTGTGAATCAGTTTTGGCAATTATAAAAAGGCAAGAGTTCCATGCAGCATAGTATAGTTATTTGCAGATTCATGAAAGACAGGTAAATATGAGAACTTAATGTTAGGAAAGATGACTATAGAAAAATGTATATAAAGTTCTCATAATATAATCAGAACAGGCAAGAATAAATTAGATTTTATCTTCAACCTTTTTTTCTTTCCCAGTAGTATTACATTAGCAAATAAACAGAATGTGGCCCTACATCTGAGGTTTTCTAGCATAGTTGATAGAATTTCTTGTGAATCAGATTTTATTTCCCAAAGTGGGTTTAGCAGGCTAGAAGAAGAGCAGGCTTGGGAATACTGCAATCTGGCTGACAAACCAAACTCTGATGATAAATGTGAGCAGGTCCAGTTGGAGAAAGGAAGGAGATGGCAGGGTGCCCCAGCAGTTGCTATTAGATCTGATCATAATTAGCATTTTTATTAGGGAATCTGAATAAGAAGTAAACATCAAATTAATGGAACAGCTTAAAAAATGAACTAGGAGCATTAGTTTAAGGCAGTGGGGAATTTAATAAAATACAGGTAGGTAGAAACTGAGAAATTGTTTTGAATAAAAGAAAAAGTCAAAGAAAGGAAAAAAAGAGCCAGTTCCACAAGATGATGAATCATTTCCACAAGGATGTTAATTTGAAACTCAATTATAGGGTACTCTGAAATTACATAATAATAACAAAAGGTGACTCATTGACAATAAGCGCAGGAATTGTAAATTGTTGTCAGGCTTTTGTCATTCCCAATAAATTATTCTGCCTGCATGTACCCATACCTCATCTGCAGCAAGAAATCACTAGGCTGGAGTGCCTAGAAAGGTGCCGCTTTATCCAGAATGCATGTGTTGTCACATGCAAGCATTACAATTTCCCATCAATTGTGAAAGAATGTTGGACATGTGCTAACCACAAATGTAACACATTACTGTAAGTCCATCCTATCTGCAAATGGAGTATGCCATGTGTTTTCTGTGAAGTCCTTAAAGAGGTTTTACCATGCCAAGTTAGGGACTCATAGCTTAAACAGAAAAATTCCTGAGAAGTAGTTCCTTGCTTATGTCCTTCCTCCTTCTGTGTTTCTCTTTTTTTTTTTTCTCCTCATACATCTGGAGAATCACTTATACAATGCTGTTCACTTTTAATATGCAAATTCTTTTTAATTATCTGATTAATTAAGAGGGAACACTATATTTCAGGAATAATGGTTTTCAGTTTGCCCATGGTTTCGGTGACCAAGCAAAAAATCAGCTGGTAATAGCTGTCATTTAATGCTGAAGTGCAAAATCCAAAGAATTTTCTAGAATTTAGTATTTATACAACTTCTATGTTCATTTGGAAAATTGAATGGGAAGATATTTTTAGTTAAACAGCAAGGATAATATAGCCAATGAAAAATAAATTTGGAGCCCACAAATTCACTTGAGAAGATACTCAAAGATGATTGATCCTTTGGGGAAAAAGCAGCATTATTAGCAAACTAAATAGAAATCAAGAATGAATATTTTTCCTATTTGGTCTTTATGGAGAAACTATCTCCTTCAAATTCTGTTATTTTACCTTTTATACTCTTAAGTTGTTCAAAGTTGCAATTAAAAGAATACTGTCTACTTTGCCTTAATAGCCAAGTCATTTAAATCCATTCAAATCTATTATGTTCTAATGAAACTTGCCTCTAAACAAAAGCGTCCTCCTTTTTTTCTTGAAACAAAGGGAATCTTTATTTTATTACATAAGGGAAATGGTTTGAAAAGCAAATTTGAAGATCTTTTTCTTTATATATCTACTGGAATTAAAAACAAAAATAAAATGGAAAGAAAGTAAAACAAAAAGAATCCCAAACTAACCAGTCAAAACACCCAACACCACCCCTACCAATAACAACAGAACATTGAGAATTTCAATCAAAGGAGAAAAATCAAACCAAAAAAATAAAACTAAAATATTTTATCTCTTATTAACAATGCTTCTTTGTTTAATAATTATCTGTTATTGATGTTGGTTGGACATTTATATCAATATTATACAAAGAATTATACTATTTAATTTATTCATCATAACTTCATGGGAGGAGAGTATTGTTTCTAGTTTGGAAATGAGAGGAGGGAGGTACCTATGTGCATCTGTGTACTGTCAATGTTAAACACCAGAGCTTTGTGATCCTAGAACACAGCTATGGTTTAAAAATCCTCCTATCTTTTTATGTTCTGAGAAACAGGTTATTGCAAAGAACCACCTTCTCTCTATGACTTAGATAAGACTCAAGGGCACCTCCCTTGTCTACCTATTGCCATTCTGTGTTTAATAAATAATTCAGATAAGTTATTCTGTTCCCATCACCAATTGGAGCAAAATGTCCATTAATCTGACCTGAACTTTAATTAATTGATTAGTTAATTAATTAAGCTACTGGGGATTGAACCCAGGGGTGTTCTACCTCCAAGCTATACCCCTAGCTCTTTTTATTTTTTGTTTTAAAACAGGTCTCACTAAGTTTCTTAGACTCTCGCTACATTGTTGAGGCTGTCCTGGAACCTGTGATCCTCCTGTCTCAGCCTCCCAAGTACTAGATTACAAGTGGGGGCCACCATACCTGGTTAACCTCCAGCCCTTCTGATTTTTTATTTTTTTAATATTTATTTATTTATTTATTTATTTATTTATTTATTTATTGCGGTACCGGGGATTGAACGCAGGGGCGTTCTACCTCCGCGCTACGCCCCCGGCCCTATTTTTTATACTTTATTTTGAAACCGGGTCTCACGAAGTTGCGGAGGGCCTCACTAAGGGGGGGGGGAGAGAGAGAGACAGGGAGAGAGAGAGCGAGAGAGCTGAGGCTGGCCGCGAACCCGGATCCTCCAGTCTCCGCCTCCCAAAGTACTGGGATTACAAGCGTGCGCCACCACGCCCGGCTTGATTTTTTATTTTAAAACAGGGTCTTACTAAGTTGCTGAGGCTGGCCTCAAACCTACCATTCTCTTGTCTCAGCCTCCCAACTATTGGGCCACAGCTTGTACCTCCACACTGGCTTATCAAATTTTAGTTGAATTTTTCTCCTTACCTGAGTGTCCTGAACTTTGGCCCACCCTCAGCCTGCATAAACATATACTTCCTCCTTTAGAACTGCTCCTAAGAATAGGCTGCCCTCATGATAAAAACCTTCTTTGATCAACTGTTTTATCAGTGCCCCCTTCTTTGTTCATTCTACTTCCTACACCAGCTTCTTTCTAGCCTTGCTTATTCATCTTATGAAAGTAAATCCTTTATTCTTTATTCCTTTTTTTTTTTTTGGTGGTCCTGGGGATTCAATGCAGAAGTATCTTTCTCCAAGCTATACTTCCAGCACCCTTCCTTCCTTCCTTTCTTTATTGGTACTGAGAATTGAACCCAGAGGCATTCTACCTCTGAGTTACAACACCAACCTTTTTTTTTTTTTAATTTTGAAACAGCAACTAGGTTGCTGCAAGTCTGACTAAATTGCTAAGGCTGGCCTCCAACCTGGGATCCTCCTGTCTCAGCCTCCCAAGTACTGGGATCACAGGCCCACGCCACCACACCCAGATAATCCCTTTCTTTTGACTGAGAGAGGCTGTGGGTCTTACAGTTTAGAGCATCCTTCCTTCTGCAGTAGTTCCTTCCTCTTATCTTGCAATAAACCTTCCAAGTAACCTCCTTACGAAGTCCAGATTTGTTTTCTATTTGACATATTTGTGCCCTTTAAGGGCACAACTAGTGTGAGTAATTTTTAAACTATTGCTCTGAGAGCAGGACAACTATTCCTACATCTCTGGCTGCTGCACACTGAGACAATGACTCAAGTGAGTCATGCAGAAATCTCTGCACATCCATGGTTGCTTTCCTTGGAACAGCTAATTAAAATTGCCCCCTCAGTCTCCAATGAATTTAATCTGGTTATCTGAAATTAACTCTGAACTAAAATTAGAGTAAGTTAGAATTTTTGGGGGGTTGTTTTGTTTTTGGTACAAGGGAAAAGAACCGAAAGGGAAGATAACAGTTTTAAGTGCGCCAATGGTCATAGCTGTTGGCAGTGCAGCAAAACTATTTTTATTTAGTGGCTAGGTCAAGATGAAAGAGTCTTAATTCTTTGCTTTGGTTGCATCCTGGGATTCAGATGAAATAAAGCAAAACTCAACAAATCCGAGATCTTTAAATGAGATCTTACAGGCTTATTTAGGAAATACTAGATACACTATGGGTTCATTTTTTTTTTAAGATTTATGATGAGGATAGATTTGAAATTATAGCTGTGAGTTTTTAATTTTTTTAATAAACCAAAACATTTTCTTTTTCCTCCATAGTAATTTTCTTTGGCTTGGTTGTTATAACATTATTTATTGATCAAGTCTACTATAAGATATAAATAGAAAATGCCAAGGTTAAAATTACTGGAAGACTAACTTACTTTTGATGTTAGATAGGATGAGTCTTCAAAACTTGAATTGATAAAATTCTTCAAGTTAATGAGAAAATTTAGACTATACCTTTTAGAGTCTAAACATTTTGTTCAGATTTTGAAAGCTATTTCTGCGCAGGAAAGTCCACCTACAAGATTTAGGTTTAAAAAGCAAAATAGGACTCAGAATCTAATATTTATAGATCCAAGACAATTTTTAAATCTCTCTTGGGCTGAATTCTCAGTATTAAACACCAGATTGAATAATCTCAATAGATTGCATCCATATTCTGGTAATAGATGGGGAAGAGAATAAAAAGCAAATCAACTTGTCTGATTTAAGACCCAGTATACTTTTCTAGCCAGTAGTAAAGCGGAAAATCTGCTTGACTTACTATATTGTCTATTGCACCTTAACCCTGACTTAATGGCAATTAAATCGATCCATGACATCATGTTATTATAATCTTCATTTATTTCTTTTTTCCTAACTCAGAACCCAGATTTGAAGACATTAAACTACACTTAATGACATAAGCTAATATGATGAGGTTAAATTATTTGGAATTTGGATACTTACATATTTGAAATTTCTACAACTAAGTATCATTAAGTCTATCAAGGCAGATGAAAACCCATGGAATAAAAATGAATTAGTAGCATAGTTGGTTTTTTGACACATTAGGATAAGAAAGAAATCTTACTCTTTTATTAAGATTTGTTCTTATAATTAATGCTTCAGGTACATAGTTTCATAAAAAGCAATGAAAGGAATCAACCATATCTAAATATTCTAATTAGAATTATAAAATCAGTATTATCTACTCTGGATTGAACTCAGGGCAATTCTATCTCTGAGCTATGGCCCCAGCCCTTTTTATTTTTTATTTATTTTATTTATTTTTATATGCTTTTATTGGTGCATTATAGTCTCACATCATAATGTAAATCATGTTGACAGTGATATACATGCACACAACACTTGGTGCCCTCCCCGCCTCCCATTTCCCCCCTTCCAAATACAGAGTACTGAGATTGACGTTAGTATGTATACATATGTATACATAGTCGATTATTTCCATTAATGAACCACAGTCTTCTCCCTCTCCTTCCCTTAGACCACCTCCCTGGCTCCACTTAGGTTTCTCCTCCATTATCTGGAGTCCTGCTGGTATCCCAATTACTCCTGAACTTGTGCATATTAGAGAAAACATATGACCCTTTACATTCTGTGACTGGCTAATCTCACTTAACATAATGTTCTCCAGGTCCTTCCATTTTCTTACAAATGACCTAATTTTGTTCTTCTTTATTGCTGAGTATAATTCCATTGTGTGTATTTCCCATAATTTTGTAATCCATTCATCTGTTGATGGACACCAAGGTTGGTTCCATAATTGGCTATTGTGAATTGTGCTGCTATGAACATGGGTATGCATATATTACTGTAGTTCCCTGACTCAGCCCCTTTGGAAAGATACCCAGGAGTGGTGTAGCCAGATATGAGAATCCATTCCCAGTTTTCTGAGAAATCTCCACACTTATCTCTATAGCGGCTGAACTAATTTGCCACCAACAGTGTAGGAGAGTTCCTATTTCCCCACATCCTTGCCAACAGTTATTGTTTTTTGACTTCTTGATGATTGCCATTCTGATTGGGGTTAGATGGAATCTCATAGTTTTGATTTGCATCTCCCTGATTGCTAATGATGTTGGACATTTTTTCATGTATCTATTGGCCATTTGTATCTCTTCTTTTGTGAAATGTCTATTCAATTAAGTTGCCCATTTCTTGATTGTTTTTTTTAATGTAAAGTCTTTTAAGTTCTTTGTATATTCTAGATATTAGTCCTCTATCAGAGGGATAGCTGGCGAAGATTTCTCCCATTCTGTAGGCTTCCTCTTTAGACTCTTGTAGGCTCCTTTGATGTGCAGAAACTTGTTAGTTTAATGCCATCCCACTTATTAATTCTTGTTTTAATTTCCTGAGCTTTTGGGGTCTTGCTGAGGAAGTTTCTACCTGTGCCTATATGTTGGAGTGCTGGACCTATCCCCTCCTCTAGTAGCTTTACAGTCTCTGGCCTAATTTCCAGGTCTTTGATCCATCTCGAGTTGACTTCTGTGCCGGATGAGAGGTAAGGATTTAGTTCCATTTTTCTGCAAATGGATAACCAGTTTCCCCAACACCATTTGTTGAAAAGACTGTCTTTTCTCAAGCTGGAATGGCTTATGATCTTGATGAGCGCCGCTCTGGGTCCCCACATGAAGAGATGTGTTCAGCTGCAGCCACAGGATCTGGATGGGTCGTCTAGGCAGCCAGGTCCTTGTGGAGTGTGGAGAGAAATTCCAACTGCTTTTGATGATGGTATGTAAGTCACTGGCTTCACAAGAGTCTACTGCTTCTTTGCTGGCAGTCTCTAGGAGTTACAGTGCTGGCAGCTGCCAGCCCTGGCACATCCTGGCCAAGATGGCACAGCCTCTGCTCTCTTTTCCCCAGGTGAGTTGCTTGAAGCTCTTTACAGTCCTCTGCTCTCTCTTCTGGCTCTGATTCCACTGCATTTCAACTTTAGTTGTTTTGTTGATTTTTTTCGTTGCTTTTCTTTCCTTGTCAAGAAGCAGTCTTCCCAGTGGTTGAGTTCCGAGTCTCAGAGCGACTGAAACACGCTGTCACCATCTTTCTTCCTTATTTTTTATTTTGAAACAGGGTCTTACTAAGTTACCGCATGCTGGCCTTGAATCTTCTATCTTCCTGTCTTCATACTGAGATTACAGGCATGTACCACCACACCTAGCAATATTATCTTTTAATCTTAAACTTATAGATAAATTACTACTATCCAGCCAGGTGTCATCATGATCTCTAGAGTCAGGTTGCAGCCAGTTCCATCACCAACTCATATGAACAGATGCTAGCGGGACCCACATTGCATTCAGCTATTCTTACTTCATCTTTAAATGATCGTGGACACATTGTTCATGTCCTAATACCTTTATATTCTTCTTCAAATCCTACCCCATTCCTATCTCCTCTATTCCTGGCAGATGACTGCATATTGAAACTAAGATCCACTAAATAATTTTATTTTAAAGTTTTCTCCTTTCTATCTGAACTTTTCTGCTTTTATTAATCATATATCTCACTTCCACCCCAGAATAAGAAATAATCTGTTAAAAAAACACATACATACTTCATTGTGATATGATTGACATAGGAAAAAATCATCTTATTCCTCTGGCTCCTATTTATTGATGTTTTTCAGCCTTCAATTTTCTCAACATTTCCTTCAAGATCATTTTTTTCCTTCAATGTCACTATTTGCCAACTATCAGTGACTCCAAATCTCTACAGATTGCCTGGTTATCAAAGCTTTGAGAAATCAAGAAAAAAAAAGTAAGTAGCCCCTGACATCCAGAACCTTCTCTGATGCTTGCTTATTTCAAACTGGTCTGACACAAGTAGGCCGCTGTGTTTTAGAAGCTGGTCCTGTGCTGGTAGACCATTGTGCTGAGCAGTCTTAAGATTGTGGAAACCAACCAAAACACAGTCTCAGTCCTATCAAGAACATTTATTGTAACGGTGACCAAGACAGGTTCTTTATTCATTAATACATCACACAATTGCTGTATTTCACACCAAGTTATGATATTTTGGGGCACAGAGAAAGAGACAGAGATAGAGATAGAGAGATTGATTAGTACAATCTGGATAGCAGGTTGGGCAGTCCATTTACCACGGAGCTCAGCTGGCTGTGTCAGGGTCTCAGGTCTGAGTCAGTGGTGAGTCTGGTCCAGGTCTTCAGGCCTGACCTTGACCAGCACTCAACCAGAATTTAAGGTAAGGATTTGTCTGATGGCTACCAGCCCAGTTGGCCAGGCCAGTGTTCAGCCTCATTATGGGTGGTTGGTGGATGGAACGGCAAGGTGGTATGGCTCCTTGGCAGAAGAAGCTACAGGTTTTCAGTCTCAGGTGCTGACAATTATAAACCTCAGGTTGCTAGGGACTTGATTGCTTGTCAAGGTGCTGCTGGTCAGCAGGACAATTGCTTATCAAGCCTGGGTGTTGCACCTTGTGCCTGATGCCTGTGTGCTGCCCTGATACCCTGAGTGTGCTGGGCCACACCTGTGTAGCACGCGAGAGCTACATTTTCATACTGCACGTCATGTGTGAGCCACACTGAGGAGTGCTTTGGGAGTTCAGTCCCTCTTTGGCTTTAATGGAGGTCCCTTTTCTTAATATGTGCTCCATACAACCATACTACTCTCTTGTTGGATATAAACCATTTCAGAGAGCATCAATGTGGGACAAGATCACCCTGGACCTGATTAGGCAGACTAACCCATTTCCCTGACACGAGTGATTTACCCAAGAGGTCAACCTGACTCCTAATCACACCCTGGGATTCATGTCTAGGCCACCAAAGGAAAGATGCGCTCTGTGTCTGTCTCTGCCCCCCCTCCTGCTCTGGTGGGGGCTGCCAGCCATTGTGTTTCTTGCTATGTAGATAAAACCACTTGCTAGTGAGAAAGAAGAATGAAGCCAACAGGCAGAAAAGCACTGTTAGAAATGGAGACTGTCCGAGGCCTCCGGTGGGATTGCCTGGCCTCGTGTGCTTCGGCGGCTTCCTGCATCTCTGCCTTTGCTAGGGTGTGGTGGTTCAGCTGTTCCTTAGATTCCAAGAATTCATTAGTTTAGCTTATTTTTTTAGCTGCAGCTGGGTTTCTGTCATGGAAACTAAGCAAACTGATTCCAAACTGATACATTTATCTTCTTCTGGTCTTGATCTAGTCTTGTAGGGCCAGACCACCAGGGAAAAAAGGGGGAGGGGGCAGTGTGGCAATGTTTTTTGATAGAGATTACAGAGAAGGGAAAATAGACCCTTCTGACCTTGACCATGAAATGTAGTTCCAGTAAATATTCATTATTTATATGTTGAAAGACCTATATCAGATCTTTCAGATTTTTTTTAAATCTGGAAAGATATTTTAAATGAAGAATTCCTTTTGTTGAGAAGTACCATCCTCAGTGGAATCTCACAGGATGAACGCAGTGGGGAAGTGAGTGACATGTTTGTTACACTATGCAATTTTTTTCTCTTTTTGAAAAGAAAAAGAAGAAACCAATATCTAGCTAAATAAACCATGTTCAGGTTTGAATTCCAATTTTTCCTAATATTTAGAGTCACACAATTGCAATTTGCAGAGATAATAAACCCCAGTCTTAGTAAATAAAAACGAATGAGCATCACTAACACATTTTATTTTGTTACTAGCAGTCTCGCCCATCTGGGGAAAGATCCCTGGTCTCAGTTCTAACAAGTGAATGAGCCCACGGGAGGGTACAAGCCAGTTTTCACATTGAGTTCCATACAACTTCTTTTTCTGATGAAAAGTGATGTTATTGTTGCAGTAAATTAGCTATTTGTAAGTCTCATGGTTTCAAAATAAGACCTACCAAAGAGAAAGAGAAGAAGAGGATCAGAGGAAATGATTCATGATTTCCCTGAAGTTAAAAATGGTCAGTTGACTGTTACAATGAAAGAGAAATAATCAGGTAAATGCATGTATCCTTTGCTGATACATTCACATGTAACTTGTTTCCCTGAAGCAAGATCCTTTGACTATGCTTTTGCACCTGAATACCTGTTCTGTGGATGTATTGAGGCCAACCAACAGCTTTCAGTGGGATGAGGTCAACAGCCTTCTTCCTTCTATTTGTAGAACTAGTTATGCTAGGACAAGAAGCACAAAGTCAGACCCTGTGTCTCACTAAGGCACCAGCTTTTCTCTCCACATCCCTGTCTCTTCACTCTGCTGATCTGCAGTCACTGTGCTGGGTGCTGGGAAGGTCTGAGTCTTTAAACAGCTGTCTTATGCCACCTAGCAAGACCTTTGGGCTTAAAAAAAAACAAACTTGTTGGGATATGAAAGAGACTCCAATTTTAACTTCCCCAGTTCATAGAGCTAGACAAAAACTGTCAGCAGGGAACCATTGATATTTTGACAGTGTCCTTGTCCCTGATTCTACAAGGAAAAATATATGCTGTCTAAAAAATGACCATTCTTCCTTGCTTTATCAGCTTCAAAGTATATTAAAGGACATATTTAAATTCCTTGTCCTTGGAGGCCTATAAGTTAGTTGCGTATTGTGTGAGAACTACCCCTGCTGGGTAATTGAACAACATTGCAAAAATTCCCCAGGCTTCAACCCAGATATGTGGAACAATATGATATGACTTATAAGGGCCTTTCAATTTTTAATCCTGATGCTATAGTATGTAATGCTTCATAAGTGACACTTTTATTGGCCTGGGTAATAAAATATATAATTGTTTTGCTCAAAAAATGTTGGTGTAATAGATAAATGGTTTCAAATGTGTTATTATTTATCATTATTCAACCTTAATTGAGTTCCAATTGCATGGCTATTGAATAAGACACGGTCTGTATACTTTAAGAAACATCTGTTATGTGCCTTAAAACTCATGCATAACATATGTAAAACTTGGGGGTGGTGAGAAAATAAGGGGTATTTGGAGTTAAGCTTACCTTATCTGGGGTAACCGTTGAATAATTTACCAAATTTATTTTATTTGATGAATTAACCTACATTTCATTTTGGTCCTCCTTGACCAGGCTTTTTCATGGCCACTTTCCCCCCAGGGAATCCATTCTTCCCCACTGAGCCTCAGATTATTCCAAGAATGGCTTGGAAGACCATATTTGTTTTGTTCTCTATTGAAGCCCCACTGTCTTTCATAGCTCATGATTCAGTGGTCATCTATCGAATAAAAAAAATTGGCCGGGTGTGGTGGCGCATGCTTGTAATCCCAGTACTCTGGGAAGCGGAGACCGGAGGATCTGGGTTCGCTGCCAGCCTCAGCGCTCTCTCTCTCTCTCGCTCTCTCTCTCTCTCTCTCTCTGTCTCCTTAGTGAGGCTTCCGCAACTTCGTGAGACCCGGTTTCAAAATAAAGTATAAAAAAAATAGGGCCGGGGTGTAGCGCGGAGGTAGAACGCCCCTGGGTTCAATCCCCGGTACCGCAAAAAAAAAAAAATTGTTCGGTAGTTTATGTGGGTTCATATGTACAGGATGTTAACAATACTAAAACAAAGAAATTGGCAAAATATGACCTATCATCTTGTGAAATATTTGAACATACTACTTGCCTTTCTTCTATACATTAAAGACTGAGCGAGTATCTTTGATTTAATTGAGGTATATCCAGCAAGTGTTCCCAAATCTGTGATTTCAGCTTACTTACTTGGAGTGGAAGGACTTTCTTCAAGAGTCCTCTTGAAGATGTAAATCAACTTTAACTATTAATAATCCCCAGTGGCTGAGATTAGCTCCCATAGAAGCCTGAGACAGGAGTGACTGAGAGACAGTCATCTTTACACTTCACCCTGGTTTTCCCTACAAAACCCACAGCAACATTTTATCATAGATTTAAAAACACTTGAAAACCTACTGCTTGTGGAAAAAAGCTCCATGTTAATCCATATAAAACACATTTAAGAATATAGAATTTGCAAAATAGCAACTCTAGGCATTAGTTTTTCTTTTATGAAACCACAGCTGTTTGGGGGGATAATAACCATGGAACAGAGGGAAGAGGAGGATTTATCTCTTATTTTAAATTAAGATAATCATTATCAGTTTTTAGAAAAATTATGAATGGTGGTATCAGTGCTGCCTTGGAGTACTGTGCCATTAGGGTCTCTTTATAGTCCACATTCGTGAAAACTTTAGGTAGTGAAGATAAGGTTTTGATAGATGTGGAGCTGTTTTTGCATTTGAGAAATGTGTTTGCTCCTTGGGCGTTCAAATTTCTCCTGGTAGCATTGATAATTTGGAGAAAATTGGGAGTATTCCAGTTATGATTTCAGTTATGGGAGTGAAATTGCACTTGATGAATATCAGGTTTTCCTGTCTGCTTACAGAGGCATAGTGGCATAAGGCAACTTTATAACTCAAGTTGCCTTAGTCAGTAAAGTGTTCTTGAGTGTGACAATCTCTTCTACCCCATGGTGAACGGGCTGTGCAAAACCAAACTATTTTAATATGTTTTGTTGATTCAACAGAAATATTAAATGAAAATGAAATGTTCAACCCAAATGTTACAAAGGCGTTGGGTGTGGTTAGCACACACGTATAATCCCAGTACTTGGGAGGCTGAGACAGGAGGATCACAGGTTCAAGGTTAGCCTCAGCAATTTAGTGAGACCCTTTAAAATAAAACATAAAAAGGGTTGGGGTTAATCCCAGTACTTGGGAGGCTGAGACAGGAGGATTGCAGGAGTATAGCAGGTTGAAGGACAACCTCAACAATGTAGCAAAATTCTCAGCAACCTAGTGAGATCCTGTTTCAAAACAAAAAATAAAAAATAAAGGGCTAAGGTTGTAGCTCTGAGATAGAACACCCTTAGGTTCAATCCCCAGTACCACCTAAAAAAAAGTTATAAAGGCATTACAAAGTACCATGTAGGTGATCATTTATGAAGAGTATAGAACAATTGATGACATGGAAAGTGTTGCAAGGGTAAAGAGATATACAAAATTAAAACTACAAAGAGCTTTTTTGCATAAATTATTTTAACTAATTAACATTATGAAGTCTTGGGCTTTGTACAGATTGACTGGAATGAGGTAAGTATATTTTCACCTGGAGTGTTGTCATTGTTGCTATTTAGACATTTTTCTTGTAGTCAGCTTGCTTCTCTGCTCTAACATATTTCACAAATCCACATGTTTATCTTGCATCCACATATAATGGATTTAAAATGACACTCAACTAAGAATCAAAGAATGTCAACCCTGAGCTCATCTGCTTCTCTGATGACAACTTTCTTGGATTTTCTGAAAAAGGGATAGGTTTGTATTTGGAAAGATGCATTATTGTTATGGATAAGTCACCTAATATATAGGTGTGTTTATTGATATAATATATATATATATAGGTGTGTTTATTGATGTAAAATTAAAGATGAGAACATGGAGAACAATGATGTGAAATGTAAAATGAAATATTTTTTCCTTTTGGGTTTATGGACCATTTACTAACATAAAATCTCACTATCCTCATGGCACTAAGAAAAAAGTTTTAGCTTCATTTTATTTTATTTTTGAAATTTATGCATGCCTCACTACTCTTCAATCTGTCTTCCTCTATTTATACTACCATATCATGGAGAGAAGGAATGCCAAGGATATGCCGAAGCCAAGCCCACCTCATTTGGTATTCTAAAGTACAGATAAAATATAGCTCCCAGTGATGGGAAAAAATATAGAAAAGGAAGAAATTCTGCACTCTAGGACAGAAGACAGTCTTCTGCCATTTTTCTACCACTTGTCTTTCTGAGCTTGATAAAAATATAGAGCAAATATGTTTGTACAATGCAATAGTAAAATTTCAGAAATGCATGGATAAATCAAGCTGGAGAGACTTTATTTCTACTGTTCTCTTTATTCGATATGGTTTCTTTTGAGTTGAATTTATTAATTTTCTCTCCTCAGCACTTAGCAAAGTGGCACGTAAAAAGTAAGTACCTCCAAAACACATCTGAACAAATAAATGAATACAAAATCTGTAAAGATGTGAATTAATAAGTAACCGAGATAGGAAAAATATAGCTGATAGGCAAAGGCAGAAATTTGCAATGCTTTACAGACATACTTCTTTTTTTAACATGCTTTTATTGGTGCATTGGAGTCTCACATCGCAATGAATATCTATTTGATGTTGACATACATGCACACAGCTCTTAGTGTCCCCCCACCTCCCGCCACCCATATGAAGTACCGAGAATGATGTTGGTATATTCTCACATGTACAAATTGTTTATGATAGTAATTCCACTGATTCACTTCTTTCTTGCCCTTCCCCTTCCCTTGTACCACTTCCCTTGCCCCACTGAGGGTTCTCCATTATCAACCAGAGTCCCTTGTGTGTCCCCACTACTCCTTAGGTTGCGCATATTAATGAAAACATATGTCCTTTTTTTGTGATTGGCCGATCTCGCTTAACATAATGTTCTCCAGATCCTTCCATTTTCTTCCAAATGATATTATTTTGTTCTTCTTTATTGCTGAGTAGAATTCCATTGTGTGTATTTCCCACAATTTTGTAATCCACTCATCTGTTGATGGACACCTAGGTTGGTTCCATAATTTGGCCACTGTGAATTGTGTTGCTATGAACATGTGTATGCATATATTACTGTTGTTTTCTAGTTTCAATCCCTTTGGTTTGATACCCAGTAGTGGTATAGCCAGATCATATGGTGGATCCATTCCCAGTTTTCTGAGGAATCTCCACACTGATCTCTACAGTGGTTGAACTAGTTTGCAATCCCACCAACAGTGTAGAAGAGTCCCAATTTCCCCACATCCTCGCCAACATTTGTTGTTGTTTGACTTCTTAATGATTGCCATTCTAATTGGGGTTAGATGAAATCTTAGAGTAGTTTTGATTTGCATCTCCCTGATTGCTAATGATGTTGAACATTTTTTCATATATCTATTGGTCATTTGTATCTCTTCTTTCGTGAAGTGTCTATTCATTTCAGTTGCCCACTTCTTGATTGGATTATTTGTTTTCTTAGTGTAAAGTCTTTTAAGTTCTTTGTATATCCTAGATATTAGACCTCTGTCAGAGGGATAGCTTGCAAAGATCTTCTCCCATTACATAGGCTTTCTCTTTAGGCTCTTGATGGTTTCCTTTGATGAGTAGAAGCTTTGTAGTTTAATGCTATCCCACTTATTAATACTTGTTTTAATTTCCTTTACTTTGGAGGTCTTGTTGAGGAAGTTTCTACCTGTGCCTATAAGTTGGAGTGTTGAACCTATGCCTTCTTCTAATAATTTCAGACTCTGGTCTAACTTCCATGTCTTTGATCCATCTCGAGTTGACTCCTGTGCAGGGTTAGAGGTAAGGATTTAATTCCATTGTTCTACAGGTAGATAACCAGTTTTCCCAGCACCATTTGTTGAAAAGACTGTCCTTTCTCCAATGTATGTGTTTAGCACCTTTGCCGAAAATCAATTGACTATGTTTGTGAACTTGTTTCTGTATCTTCTATTGTGTTCCACTGGTCTATGTGTCTGTTTTTGTGCCAATTCCATGGTGATTTTATTACTATATTTCTGTAGTACAATTTGAAGTCAGGAATTTTTATGCTTCCTGCGTGGTTCTTATTGCTGAGAATTGCTTTGGCTATTCTGGGTCTTTTGTTTCTCCATATAAAATTAATGACTGATTTTTCTAGATCTGTGAAAAATGATGTTGGTATTTTGATAGGGATTGCATTGATTTTGTAGATCATTTTTGGCAGAATGGCCATTTTGATAATATTTATTCTGCCTATCCAAGAGCAGGGGAGATCTTTCCATCTTCTAAGATCTTCTTCAATTTCTTTCTTCAGTGTTCTATAGTTTTCATTGTAGAGGTATTTTACCTCTTTGGTTAAGTTTATTCCTAGGTATTTGATTAGTTTTGAAGTTATTGTGAATGAAATTGTTTTCTTTCTCAGTGGATTCATGGTTAGCATATATGAAAGTTACTGATTTTTTTTTTTAGGTTGATCTTGTATCCTGCTACTTTGCTGAATTTGTTAATCAGCTCTAGTAGATTTTTGGTTGAGTTCTCTGGGTCTTCTAGATATAGGATCATATCATCTGCAAATAAAGATAATTTTAATTCTTCTTTTCTTATTTGAATTCCTTTGATATCCTTCTCTTGTCTTATTGCTCTGGCAAGAGTTTTGAGGACTACATTGAAAAGGAGTGGTGATAGTGGACATCCTTGTCTTGTTCCTGTTTTTAAGGGGACTTCTGGCAATTTTTCCCCATTCAATATGATGTTGGCTTTGGGTTTCTTATATATTGACTTAATGATGTTGAGGTATGTTCCTTCTATTCCGATTATCTGTAGAGTTCTTAGCATGAATGGGTGTTGTATTTTGTCAAATGCTTTTTCTGCATCTATTGAAATGATCATGTGATTCTTATTTTTAGTTTGATTTATATGGTGAATAACATGTATTGTTTTGCGTATGTTGAACCAGCCTTGCTTTCCTGGGATGAAACCAACTTGGTCATGGTGTATGATTTTCTCAATATGGGTTTGAATGCGCATGGCTAGTATTTTATTTAGAATTTTTGCATCTATTTTCATTAATGATATTGGTCTGTAACTCTCTTTTCTTGAGGTATCTTTATTTGGCTTTGGTATTAATGTGATGTTGGTCTCATAAAAGAAATTTGGAAGAATTCTATCTCTTTCAATTTCACGGAATAGTTTGTGAAGTATTGGTTTTAGTTTTTTTGTAAAGGTTTTGTAGAATTCAGCTGGAAAACCATCTGTACCTGGGCTTTTTTTTGATGGCATACTTTTTATTGCTGCTTCTATCTCTGTGCCTGCTATTGGTTGATTAAAGTTTTCTATATCCTCTTGGTTCAATTTAGGTAGGTTGTATGTGTCTAGAAATCTTTCGATTTCTTCCATGTTTTCCATTTCATTGGAATATAAGTTTTCAAAGTAGTTTCTTATGATCCTCTGGATTTCTCCACTATCTGTGGTGATGTCCTCTTTTTCATATCTGATTTTGGTAATTTGGGTTGATTCTCTCCTTCTTTTAGTTAGGTTAGCTAGTGGTTTGTCAATATTGTTAATCTTCTCAAAGAACCAGCTTCTTGTTTTGTTGATTCTTTTTATTGTTTTTTTATTCTCTATTTCATTAATTTCTGCTCTGATTTAAGTAATCTCCTGCCTCCTACTGGCTTTGGGATTCAACTGTTCCTGTTTTTGAAGATCCTTGAGGTTTGTCATTATGTTATTTATTTGGATGTCTTCTGTTTTTCTTATGTGAGCACTCAGTGCTATAAATTTTCCTTTTAACACTGCCTTCAAAGTGTCCCATAGATTTTCATGTTTCATGTTTCTATTTTTGTTTAATTCCAGGAATTTTTTTTTTTTGCGGTACCGGGGTTTGAACCCAGGGGCATTCTACCTCCGCGCTATACCCCCGGCCCTATTTTTTATACTTTATTTTGAAACCGGGTCTCACAAAGTTGCGGAGGGCCTCACTAAGTAGAGGGGGAGAGAGAGAGAGAGAGAAACGGGGAGAGAAAGAGAGAGAGAGAGCTGAGGCTAGCCGTGAACCCAGATCCTCTGGTCTCCACCTCCCAAAGTACTGGGATTACAAGTGTGCGCCATCACGCCCAGCTAATTCCAGGAATTTTTTTATTTCTCCCCTTATTTCTTTTCTGATCCATTCCTTGTTCAGAAGTGTATCATGCAGTCTCCGTGTACTTATGTGGTTACTTTTGGTCTTCCTGTTGCTGATTTCCAGTTTTATTCCATTGTGATCTGAGAATATGCAGGGAATTATATCACATCTTTTGAATTTGCTGATGCTTGCTTTGTGACCCAGTATGTGATCTGTTTTGGAGAATGTTCCGTGGGCAGCTGAGAAAAATGTGTATTCAGGTGTTGCTGGTTGAAATAATCTGTGTCTATTAGATCCATTTGGTCTATGGTATTCTTTAGGTCTGAACAATCTTTATTCATCTTTTGTCTGGAGGATCAATCTAGTGGCGTGAGTGGTGTGTTGAAGTCTCCCAATATTATTTTGTTTGAGTCTATTTTGGACCTGATGTCCTGAAGACTTTGTTTTATGAATGTGGGTGTGCCCACATTTGGGGCATACATGTTTACTATCATTATATCTTCTTGTTGGATTGTTCCTTTTATTAGTAAGATGTGACCCGCTTTGTCTCTTCTGATGTGTTTTAGCTTAAAGTCTGTTTTGTCACATATAAGCATTGCTACCCCTGCTTGTTTTTGATCCCCATTTGCATGTTACATCTTTTTCCATCCTTTTACCTTTAGCGTATGAGTATCTTTGGCTAGAAGGTGAGTTTCTTGTAAGCAGCATATAGTTGGGTTATGCTTTTTAATCTACATTGCCAGTCTATGCCTTTTAATTTTGTTTCCTATCATTTTAAGTTTTATTTTCTGTTTGCTGTAGTGACAAATCTCCTTGTTTGCTGGGCCCTCCACCCGGTGCCATGAAAGGGCCTGGTGAACTAGCAGAGGCCTGCTCTAGAGTACCGGGCCTCTTCCACGTGGCAGCGATTCAGCATATTAATGGCAAAGATGGCGCTGGCAGACCCCTCAGAGGGAGGTCCCGCAGATAGCCCCACCTAGCCTCAGGAGGGCTATGATAGGCAGTTACCTCCTTCTGTGCTCACAGATGACAGGTGCCTCTACCTATGATAGGTTACGGGGGGCGTGGTGACCCGACCCATCGCGTGCCATTGGACCACACCCTACTGCTTGCGAGTTTCCTGTATTGCCTCTACTATAAAGGAGGGATTTGGCTTTCTAATAAATGAGATTGTGCCTGACATGACTCCTGGTCCGAGGTATGTGTTTTCGGGCCGTTCAGCGTCTGCCCCCCCCTTTCAGGATCGCATCACCCTCGGGCTGGCCCCGGGAGACTGATGCCCCAACAGACTGGTGCCCCGTGTGAGGCGTTTCCCTCTACTTCGAAAACTTTTAATTCGACAATGCTGATAGGCAGCGGTCCTCAGGGCAGGCGTCCCCCCATGAATCATGGGGAAGTCCCAGCCTTTAAATCCCTTCCCCTTCTTTTACCCGAGGATTAAATCTCTCTGGCGGGGCGGAAGTCGCAATGGCGTGTGAGGGCGGGAAGGTATCCCTTGGGTCCCAATGCTCGCCGGCTGCCAGGAGAAGCCTCCGCTGCACGCGGGGGAGGAGGCGACGCCGGTCCGGCAGCCCGACCTCCTGCCTCCCGCCGCCCGCGCTCGCGCCGGCGGGGCGGCGGGAGGGGTCCGAAATCGCCACCGCCGCCGATCTCCCCGGGGAACGTGCGGCCCGGTGCCTGTTCTGGCATGATGGCGCGGGCCAGGGACGCGCGCAGCGGAGCTCGTGGCGCGATAGATGCAGGACCCTGTCGCGTTTCGCGGTGACAGCTCAGCCTTGGCTGCGTGCCCGCGGATAACCACTGGGACCCCCGCTGCCCTAGCTCCACCCCCTGTGAGGGAGAAGCTAAGAGCTATACGGGGCAGGATGGCGGAACAAGGGCCCGCGGAAGAGTAAGGGCCAGCAGCCCGGCCTCCTGCCCCCCCCCACCTGTGCTCGCGCTGGTGGGGCCTAGCCCCGCCTCTGCCGCGGCGGCGAGAGAGTCCGAAGACAGAGCTCAGGGCTCTGCGCTCGCCCTACCTTGCGAGTGGCGGCACGAACAGCCAGGACTTGGCCTGCAACTCCCGCGGGATGCTGTAGGCGGCGACGGGGCAGGATGGAGCTGGGGAAAGGGCCGCGTGAGGTGGACCGGGCGGAGAAGTGCCCCGGAGAGGGGTCCAGTCTTAAAATCGAGCCACCTACCCCAGCCATTTGCCCAGGACCCCAGCGCTGCCCATGTGTATCTGTGTCTCTGTGTGATTTCTTGTAATGTGTCTGTATATTGTCTTGTCCATGGTACCAAGAATTGGCCTTTCAAATGAATGAGTACTCATAAATTAAATAATAATAACAACAACTAAAATGGATCCATATGCCCTTTCAGTCACGTGACCTAAATTCTTAAAAAATAAATTAATCCAAATTTGTTGATAAAAATAAGAGTAAAAGATATTATTAAAAATTATTAACATAATTCTTTTCCAAGATGCTTTGCCAATCAGGAGTGATCTGTTTTTGTTAGATGTCTAAAATATAATGACCATTTTCATTTAGTTTTTTCCTTTACAGAAAGAGAAGAGGCTTAAAGTATTAACTATGCTTGTTTAACATCTTGGTTTTCACAGGTAATCTAAAACAGCTATTAAAACTGGTAAATTGAGTAAATATAAATGGTATAAGCTTTCATAAATGTCTATCCTTAAAATATCTAAATTGTGTAAGTTAAGATGCTAAATGTCAATTGCTAAATATAAAGTATTCTTGGCTCTTTAATATCAGTAAAAGACAATATATTCAAGTATATGGAATGTGTTCTTCATATAGGTAAAATCAGATTAAGATTGCCTTCTTTTGGACATTAACTAAACAGAAATTACTAAGTTGAAATTTTTATTAAAATGTAATCTTAGATATATATATATATATCTAAGATTATATATATATATATATATATATATATATATATATATATAAGACTAAAGAATCTTTAGGCTATGCTTTGATTAATGACTATTAAAAACATAAAGTATTTTATCTTAAAAAGGTAATTTATCCAAATTAAAAGATTCCCTATAAGAATTGGTTCTAATATAAGCAAACTGTCGCAATCCTGGAACTCCGACCGGCGGAGTCCAAGAAAGAAGACACACAGACGTCCGTTTCTGATGGTGCAGCTTCCAGCTTCTTCTTTATTCTCTCGCACGCATGCTTATCCAGCAAGAAAAACCCCTCCCTCAACGTCCCATCAGCCATCATCCAATCACATCTCTCTCACGCCATGCACATTCAAGCTAAACTTCTCCTCATTGGCTCTTAAGCAGCAGGCACGCTCTGCTACGCAATGGACGTGCGCCACGCGCGTGCGCCTCTCAACTGCGCATGCGCTAGGTCTGGTAAACAAGTGCAGGTCACAGGACCTGGCAGCCAGCCACGGCGCCATCTTGACTGGCTCGACCGAGCCCAGCTTCCTACAGCAAACCCCATAAATAAAAGGAGATACTTAGTAAAATGAAGAGGTATTTTAGTAAGAAGGTTAAAGGGAAGAGGAAAATGCTTTTAGATGGGAAAGGCTATTACATGGTAAAATTTTGTTCTAAATGACTGAGTTATTCCATAAGGAAAGATTAAGATTAGAACAAAAATTACAGAAGTTTAAGCATGTTACAGAAGATTTGAAAAAGTTAGAGATGAAATATATAGGGTAAAACTCAAAAATTTTGTATGTGTGATTAATATTGGCTAAATTTAAAAAATTTATTTAAAGGGTTTTCTAAAAATCACATTTAATGCTTTGATTCAATTAGGTTTTCTTAAGGTATTGACCTGTTTTTGGTAAAATTTTACAAAATACTAGCCTAAAAGCAAAGTTTTTTTTCACATTTATTTAAGGCAGTTTCTTGTATTTTCTTAGAACAATAGGATTTCTTCTTGCTCTAGGTAACAATCTACTAAGGCCTAGTTTAAACAAGAATCTTAACATCTTAATCAAGATAATCTCCTGGTCAGACCTCTGGTCACTGCGTTTTAACAAAACCAGAGTTTAAAGTTCTGTGTTTTATTGCCTGTTAAGATGACAGGTTGGAAAATCCTGTTACAGGTGAAAGCCTGTCTGCTTCATAAACATCCAAACAAAAACCACAAATAAAAATACGAGAGATTTATTAACTGCCCTTTTCATGTTTCAGCTTAATAATTCTATGTTGTTTCCCTACCCCTTTTACACAAGGGAAAAAATCTAAATAAGCAAAGGTTTATCTAAATATTTCATAGAAGCTTGTAACTCTTAAAATTTTTTCCGTTCAAATTAAAAATGATTTTCTTACAGCGTCTCAGAGACATACAATGGAAACTCATTCACTGACTCAACTTATTCCTCAGGTCTTCTAAACGGATCCCTTGGATGGGAAAGGGAAAGGTCCATCTTCATTAATAACTCTTGGTAGAGGAAATGCTTGTGTAAAAAATAATGATGTTTGTGTTTAAATTCCAGATAAAAATATCAAACCATATCAAATAAAAAACTCAGAGGTGACTGAAGAAATCAAAAGGCTAGAGTCTACTCCTCAGGGAGTAACAGCTCCTCTAACAGCGAGGCCGAGGACAACAAGGTCGCCATCCAGAGGGCTAAATCACTTTAGATTTTAGTGTGCCCTCAGTTAAAAGATATCATTGGAAAGTGTTGCCTCAAGGGATGGCTAATAGTCCAACTTTGTGCCAGGAGTTTGCAGCTCAAACAGTATTAAAGGTAAAGAAACAATATGGGCAGGTATATATTATTAATTATATGGATGATATTTTATTAGCTCATAAGCAAGGAATGTTGCTTGCTGCCTATGCCTGTTTGCAGAAGACCTTAAAAAGAACAAGGATTGGTTATTGCCCCTGGGAAAGTACAGACTAAGTCACCGCATACCCTATATCCTAAGGTAATTCGGCCACAAAAGATTCAAATCAGGAAAGTTGGTTAAAAACCTTGAACGATTTTCAAAAATTATTGGGAGACATCTATTGGCTTCGTCCATATTTAAAAAATTTGACAGGAGAGTTAAAGCCTTTGGTTGATATTTTAAAAAGAAGATTCCAGCCCTGCATCGGAGGGGACTTTAGGAAGGTAGGCAGGCGTTACAGATAGTGAGTCAGCTATGGAACAGCAACAAGTACACCAACTGCTGTTCTATGGCAGGATGAACTGTTGCTGTGGATCCATTTACCTGTACCTCCTTCCAGAGTTTTAACA
>PVJS01014778.1:0-39850 GCA_004027185.1 Glis glis | reverse complement strand
CACACACACACACACACACACACACACACACACACATACAGTTTTCCTGAATATCACAGACAGGAGTTTGCAGCTAATGCAAAAGGTGATGTAGAGCTGTTGAAGGATTTTAATCAGGGTGACGATAGCATCTGTGTTCAGGATTGCTGTGGTAGTGGCGTGAACTACACAAGAGGCGAGGAAGCTGGGGGCAGGTTGGGGGCTGATGCATGACCACAAAGGGAGGCACTTATCATGTGGGCAGTGGTCTTTAGTGGAGGATAGTAGGTAGTAGGTAATCTCAAGTTCTTTCTTATGCATCCGGGACTCATGAGTCTGCCAATGAATTATTGCAAATATGCCCAGAGATAAATCCCCTAGCATTTATGGAAAACCTGTTATTCCTATCGTAGATCAGGAATATCAACTACGGTCACTGGTTCTCATGGCAAATTTTTGAAAAATTACTGAGGAATAAAAGAGGGCAAATTTGAAAGCCAACTTATTTTTTCCAAATGAAAGCGTTTTCAGCTCAAATGTAATTTGCTCAGAAATCCAGTTGGGATGAACTTAAGCGCTGCTTGCACCTGCAACAGAAAGGGCATCTCTGATCACTTCCGTGGCGGTGACCGGTTTTACATATTCCGAGGCCCAACGTAATCGATTCTGTAGCTTCCTAATGATCGGCTTTGAGGAGTTATTATTCCTGATGGCAATTAATCAAAATTAAAGCAGACTGCATAGAATGAAGCAAATTCCAACATTCAGCCTCAGTTAGGAACACCTGCACATTAAGATTAATCATGGGCCCTGCTTGAGTGTGACAGGTATATCAATATCACAGAGAAAAGAGAAGGGTGGCATTTTCCCGGAGAGTTCTCAGTGTATTTCCAAGAAGCAAAGGTTCTGAGCCTGAGTCTAGGCTGAACAAAACCACATAAAATCCAAAGTGGTCCATACCATCAAAATTAAAGTTGTAGCTGGGCGTGGTGGCGCATGCTTATAATCCCAGTACTTGGGAGGCTGAGATAGGAGGATCATGGGTTCACGGCCAGCCTCAGCAACTTAGGCCCTCTGCAACTTAGTGAGACCCTGTTTCAAAATAAAAAATAAAATAGGGCTGGGGGTGTAGCTCAGCGGTAGAATGTATCTGGGTTCAATCCTCAGTAACACACACACACACACACACACACACACACACACACAAAAGTTGTTTTCCTCCAAAAGGCTTAGGGAGTTGTGGTAGTTTGTATTACAAAACCTCACATGCCATTGGAGAGAGTCCAAGAGAAGGTAGGTCAGTGTAATGATTTGTTTTATCTTGTTTTATTTACCTGGAGAGCATCACAAAGTAGATAGGAATTTATTTACATGTTCCTAAATTTTTTTTTTGCAGTACTGAGGATTGAACCCAGGGGCATTCTACCTCTGAACTACACCCCCAGATCTATTTTTTATTCTTTATTTTGAAACAGGGTCTCACTAAGTTGCGGAGGGCCTCACTAAGTAGCTGAGGCTGGCCGCGAACCCAGATCCTCCTGTCTCAGCCTCCCAAGTACTGGGATTACAAATGTGCACTATACACCAGGCTACATGTTCCTAAATTTTTAAAAAATAAGTGCCTTTGTATTTTTCTCAAACTTCCTGTTCTACAGTCATTATTTTTTTTATGAAACCATGTCACTCTTTCATAGAGAGTAAGCGTCAGAACTAGAGAAGTGCATAGAACTGACATACGATAAGTTCAGAATGGCGCCTGGCACGTGGTGAGGCCACTAGAATTATTTGCTGCTGCTGTTTCTGTTGTTGTCTGGCATGTTACTTTTAATTTCTCTAGGCCTCGGTTTCTGTATTTATCAGATATACATGATAGCATTACCCACAATATCGTATCATTATGAAGATCAAATGAGGCAACATAAGGGTTTAGTTTCCAACTAACGAATAACGTGATAGCAATGATGATGATATGGTGTTACTTGTTGAGTGCTTAATATGCGCTCTTCTCTTTACATAGGTGGTCTCAGGTATCTTCATAGCAAGTCTAAGTGAGAGATGGCTTTATTTCATCATTATTATTATTATTATTATTATTATTATTATTTATACTGGGGATTGAACTCAGGGACATTCTACCTCTGAGCTACACCCCCAGCCCTATTTTTTATTCTTTTATTTTGAAACAGGGTCTCACTAAGTTGCAGATGACCTCACTAAGTAGCTGAGGCTGGCCACGAACCCAGATCCTCCGTTCTCAGCCTCCCAAGTACTGGGATTACAAGCGTGTGCCACCACGCCTGGCAGCTTCATTTCTTTAATAGATGAGAAAACAGAGGCATGGGTGGGGGACAGGGGGGAGATGAAGTAACTTGCCTCTGCTCATACAACTTAATAAAAAAATAGAATCAGGACTCTAACTGGTATGTTTCATGCTAAAACCTGTGCTTTTAACAACTATCCCACACAACTAGGAAAAGGAGAAAGAAAATAACGGTGGTTTGTGTGCTGCTGTGGTTTGAAGAGGTTTTGAGTGCGGTCCCTGAGGGTTCGTGCATTGGAACCTTGCTCTTCATGGTGGCGATGGTGAGAGGTGATGGGACCGTCAAGAGGTAGGACCTAGTGGGAAGTCCTTTGGGCAGGAGTGCTGCCCTTAGAAGGGATTATGTTCTTATGGGGCCTTTGAGTTGGTTCTTGTGAGAAGGTGGTTGTAAAAGAGCAAGTTTGGCCAATCCCCAGCTCTCTCTTGCATATGTCCACCATTGCTGATCCCATCTGCCACTAAATGAGACAGCCTGTGGGGGAGCCTCCACCAGAGCTGGAACTGCCGTCTGGACTTTCATCCTCCAACACTGTGAGCTAGCTTTATAAGTTCCTAGCTTCAGGTATTTTGCAATAGTAACACAAAGCAGATTAATACATGTCCTGTAGCTGAACTTCTCTATTACAAATGATATGATATAGAGTCCAGGCTACCCATTTCCATCAATGTAATTAGAATCAGTAAATGCAATTCTGGAACACGTTTTTTTGTGTGTGTGGTACTGGGGATTGAACCCAGGTGCATTCTACCTCCGAGCTACACCCCCAGCCCTATTTTTTGTTCTTTATTTTTAAGTGGGGAAACAAAGCTTCTACACAAGGCATGGGAAAGAGTAATGTTTTGAAGTCCAAATTGTGTAAAATTGGGTGGAAATTATAATGGCAGCTTTTTTTTTGAATGCGAGCATGCCTACCTTAACAGAAATTCAATTAACAGAATTCAAATGATAATGGACATTAATGATCCGATGCTCACAGTGCTCAACTGCCCAGGTTTGAGTCCAGAGACTGAAGAGTTAGACTTATTCAATGTTAAGTTCTAACAGGTAGGTGAAACAGAATGTTAGTTGGATTCCTGTCATTCTAACAAAATTCCCAAGATAATTAACTTATAAAGAGAAAAGGCTTGCTTCAGTTCACAGTCCTAGATGTTTCAGTCCATGATGGATTGGCCCCATTGTTCTGGGCCTGTGGTAAAGCCACACATCATCATGGGAGAAAATAGCAGGGCAAACCCACTTACACCACCAGGCAGGGAGCAGAGGTCCAGAGGTCCCACAGTCCCCATCAAAGGCACGCCCCAATGACCTAACTTCCTCCCACTAGACCCCACCTCTCAAAGGTTCCCCCACTTCCAAATAGAGCCAGGCTGGATGCCAAGCCTGTAAGACATGGGCCTTTGGGAACATTCAAGATGCAAACTCAAGCCGAGAAGGATGACAGGGCAAGAGAGTTGCAAGAAGGTGATTACTGAAATGATTACCTTGGGAAACCTAAGTAGCACAGGGAAGAATTAACGACAGGAGGGGATTGGTAGACAGGAATGATTCATAGGGAGGGTGTTCTAGGTTCCAACCAAGGGATTCTATTTCCAGGCCTTAGGGTATGGAGAGACCATGATAAGGAGACTAGTCATCCAGAAACCTGTATAAGTTGATGAAAGGTGACATTGACTGGTTTGTCACCATCAAAGGATAAAGCAATAGATAGCTCAGAAACCCAAGCGAGGGAAGAAAACAGTGATTGTTGGCTAACATGAGACAAGGGCGAGCCAAAGTCCAACTACTGAGTGGATTTGAGGCTCACAGTCTGTGCATGGTGCCGTCCCTCTGCACATTGCATTGTATTCTTGGGAAAGAGATGCTGAAGTTCTAACTTGTGACCTTACTCGAAAATAAGGTCAAGTTAACATGACGACATTTAAGTGTGTCCTCATCCAAGATGACTGGTGTTCTTAGAAGAGGAGAGACACAGACAAAAACACACAAGTAGCCGCCTTGTGTAATGGAGACAGAGACCAGAGTGACGCATCTTCAAGTTGAGGAAGACCAAGGATTGTTGGCAGCCCCAGAAGTTAAAAGAAAGGCACAGAACAGATCCTGCTCTAAGACTTCAGAGGATGCAGGGTCCTGCTGACACCTTGACTTCAGACTTTTAACATCCAGAACTATAAAAGAATAGATTGCTATTCTCTAATGCCACCCAGTTTGCAGTACTTTGTTAGGCAGCTCTAGAACACTATTATACACCCTCTATGCTAATATATGACTTGGGTCATGGGTATGTACCCTAATGTCACAGGGCACTAGCAGAGCACTGTGATCAACCAAGACTGGAACCATCCTTGTTTTCTAAGTAGAAGTCGGACATTTTCTTTTTTTTTTTTTTTTTGCAGTACCGGGGATTGAACCCAGGGGCGTTCTACCTCCGCGCTACACCCCCCGCCCTATTTTTATACTTTATTTTGAAACCGGGTCTCACGAAGTTGCAGAGGGCCTCACTAAGTAGAGAGAAAGAGAGAGAGAGAGAAAGAGAGAGAGCTGAGGCTGGCCGCGAACCCGGATCCTCCGGTCTCCGCCTCCCAAAGTACTGGGATTACAAACGTGCGCCACCACGCCCGGCTCCGGACATTTTCATTTTAAGTGTTGTTCTCAACACTCATTCCACAGTATGGTGATTCATAGTGCTCTATTACCAAGGAAAGATGCCCAAAGGTAAAGTCATCCAACAAGAAAAGAACTAAAATTTAGAAGTATAGTCCAGGTGTCGCAGTGCATGCCTGTAATCTAGTACTATGGAGGCTGAGACAGGAGCATTGCAGATTTGAGGCCAGTCTCAACAACTTAGTGAGACCTTCAGCAACTTAGCAAGACCCTATTTCCAAATAATCTATAAAATAGGGCTGGGGGTGTAGCTCAGAGGTAGAACTCCCCTTGGTTCGATCCCTAGATCCATATACTTTACACACACACAAAATTTAGGAGTGTTAGGATATTGCCAGGATATCTAGTGTTTACTATATTTTCACTTGCAAGTAGATGTCAGTGCACTTTTTCTGGTGACAGGACATGCCTATTCTGTGTATCAGAACCTCGGTTTTTTTTTTTTATGGTGGTGTTGACACACAATGATTTAATGTTCCCATCCCTACTGATTGGTTTGGCACAAACAATGCACATATGTGCCAATGAATAAGAGCGATCTACGTGACCTCTTTCACATATACACACACACACACAAAAACAGAAAATGTGTCATTGTTTGGTACACGAGCAAATATTGAGAACAATATTTTAATTAATGAATGAATCAATACCCCACACTGCTCCCTAAAGGCTTAACGTTGGGGTACTTTTCTTAGGCAAAGGCCTGATGAGAGTTAGGGATTTTCTGTGGCCTTCAAATTTGGTTAGGTTTTTTCTTTACACAAATTATTTAAAACTTAAAGTAAGAAACGGTTTATATAAATCAAGGAGGCGAAGACACTTGCCTCAGGAGCGGGGCAGGTAATGAACAGAACAGAACTTGGTCAGATTGTATTCTTGAGACCAACTTTGTTTACACATTAAACAGGCGGCCTCATTTGCACCGAGAAATGTGTTTACGCCCACTTTTCTGGGTACACAAGGCCCTGAGGAATCTATCTTTCTGTTTCTGATCTCTGTAGGGGCATGGCTAAACAATTATTTCACCAATTTATTAATTCTGAAAGACAAAGAATAGGGTGAACACAGGGAGTGCTAGGAGATGTAGGTCCACTTGAGGGCCACCAGGGGAGGCGCCAGCTGATCCAGCCCAAGAGGAATGCGGGCCCACAGTAACTAGCCCACTTTTTTTTTTTTTTGGTGGTGGTGCTGGGGATTGAACCCAGGGGCATTCTACTTCTGAGCTACATCCCAGCCCTATTTTTATTTTTTTATTTTGAAACAGGGTTTTGGTAAGTTGTTGAGGGTCTAGCTAAGTTGCTGAGGCTGGCCTCAAACCTGCTATTCTCCTCTCTCAGCCTCCAAGTACTGAGATTAAGGGCATGTGCCACCACGCCTAGATAGCCTGCTTTTTATTTTTCTGTTTTTGTGGTATTGGGGATTGAACGCAGGGGCATTCTACCTCTGAGCTACACCCCTAGCCCAATTTTATTCTTTATTTGGAAACAGGGTCTCACTAAGTTGCAGAGGGCCTCACAAGTTGCTGAGGCTGGCCACAAACCTGTGATCCTCCAGTCTCAGCCTCCCAAGTACTGGGATTACAAGCGTGCGCCACCATGCCTGTCTGATAGCCTGCTTTTTAAAAAGGGACTTTTATACAGACTCCTCAGATTGTTAAATGTTAGAAACTATTTCCTTCCTCCCCTTCCTTCTTTCCTTCCTTCCTCCCTCCCTTCCTTCCTTTAAAAATAAAACACGCATTGCCAATCAAAATGGTTCGAGGCCACATAAAACATGTCTGAGATCAGATGTCACCAATGGGCTTTTAGTTTACAATCTTTGCTAAACAATGCACTTTTTAAAATTGTGGTGCATGTATATAACCGAAAATTTGCCATTTGCTATGGTCTTAAAGTTGGTGCCCCCTGCCCAAATTCATATGTTGAACCTCATCACCAATGTGATGGCATCAGGAGGTGGGGTACTTCTGGGGGTGATACGGCCATGAGAGTGAACCCCTCATGAGTGGGATTAGTGTCCTTATAAAAGAGGCCCCAGAGAGCTGACCCTGCCCGGTGTCATGTGAGCGCCCAGTAAGACGGCATCATCTACGAAGAAGGAAAGAGGGCCCCACAGACACTGAATCTCCTGGGGCCCTACTCCTGGATCCCCCAGCCTTCAGAACAGTGAGAAATAAGTTTCTTTTGTCCATAAGCTGCCCCGTTTAAGTATTTTGTTATAGCAGGCTCAACAGACAAAGATGCCATTTACCCACTTGTCAGTGTGAAATTCATTGGCATCGAATACTTTCACAGTGGTGGACAGTCACTGCCCCTAATTCCAGACCTTTCTAATTTTTTATTTGGAAACAGGGTCTTGCTAAGTTGCTGAAAGCCTTGCTAAGTTCCTGAGGTTGTCCTCGAATCAGAGATCCTCCTGTTTCAGCCTCCTGAGTACTGAGATTACAGGCATGCATCACCATGCCTGGCTTGGACAACTTCAACATATCTCTAATAACCCATCCAAAACACCAGCCTGATAGTTCACTGATCTCCACTCAGCAGCCTATAAAATCCAATGGCTTCTTCTCCTCCTTCTCCTTCTTCTTGTACTGGGGATTGAACTCAGAGGCATTCTACTGCCAAGCTATAAGCTACATCCCCAGCCTTTTTGTTTTTTTTATTTTTATTTTTATTTTTATTATGTGTGGTACTGGGGATTGAACCCACGGGCATTCCATCTCCAAGCTACACCCCCAACCCTATTTAATTCTTTACTTTGAAACAGGGTCTCACTAAGTTGTAGAGGGCCTCACTAAGTAGCTGAGGCTGGCTGCGAACCTGCAATCCTCCTGTCTCAGCCTCCCAAGTACTGGGATTACAAGTGTGCACCACCATGCCCGGCTAGGTTTTTTATTTTTTATTTTATTTTATTTATTTATTTATTTATTTATTTATTTATTTATTTATTTTGCAGTACTGGGGATTGAACCCAGGGGCATTCTACCTCTGAGCTACACCCTCAGCCCTATTTTTTATTCTTTATTTTGAAACAGGGTCTCACTAAGTTGCGGAGGGCCTAAGTAGCTGAGGCTGGCTGCGAACCTGCAATCCTCCTATCTCAACCTCCCAAGTACTGGGATGACAAGTGTGCGCCACCACACTCGGCTAGGTTTTTTATTTTGAAACAGGGTTTTGCCAAGTTGCTGAGGCTGGCCTCGAACCTGCAATCCTCCTGCTTCAGCCTCACACGTACTGGCATTGCAGGCTGCACCACCATGTCTAGCTTCAGAAGTTGTCTTCTGAACAAAGCTCCGTGACTCAGCAGGCTACTGGTCCATCTTCTCCTCTCTAAGCCTTCCTGGGCACAGCCCCATTTGCCTTTAGAGTTCTGTTTATTTAGGCACTTATAGTCCCTCCATATAACTCCTTTGCAAACACTGTAGTAACTACCCTGCTTCTTTCCCCTCTACCAACACACACCAGACTCCAACCCCAGATGAACCCCACCATCTGCCTTCCCTGTGCTCACGCTCAGGCTGGAGAAAACACAGCTGAGCTGACTGGGATCATGAAAAGTCAACATCCCCAAACCCAAGCCCTGCTTGGCAACCTAATTATGTGTATTTACCAGCCTCAGCTGATCACTCTCCCAAACCATTATTTTACACTTCTCATTCCTCCCAAATCTTCTTCCTCCTTACCTGCCTCAGAGTGCATCACAAAGTCCATCATAAGTTCTATGAATTTTATGTCCAAAATATGTCTTCTATCTATTGTTTTCTCTGCTTCATTGCTACCCACACCACCCTCATCTCTAGGTTGAGTTTCCCTCATCGTCTTAGAGCCATGTTTTAAAAACAGTAAACATTGCCGGGGAGTGTGGTGGTGCAGGCTTGTAATCCCAGTACTTGGGAGGCTGAGACAGAAGGATCGTAGGTTCAGTCAGCCTCGGCAACTTAGTGAGGCCCTTAGCAATTTAGCAAGACCCTGTTTCCAAATAAAAAAATAAAATAGGGCTGGGGGTGTAGCTTGGAGATGGAATGCCCCTGGGTTCCATCCCTAGCAACAACACACACACACACACACGCTGGTTATACCATTCACTGTTTTTAAATAAGTCCATGATGATGTCTCATTGCATTTAGAACAGAAGTCCAAACCCCTTAGTGCCCCGTATGGTCTGGGTCCCACGCACAACCCCGTCTGTATCTGTGCCACATTTCTCTTGCTCATCACAAATGGCCCGGTAGTCTCGTGTCCCCACCTTTCCTGTCTTCCCTTTGCTTGCTGGGCTCCCTGGCTCCTGCCATCCCTGCCCATCTTCTAGACAGCTTCTGTTTATTCATTAGGCCTCACAGTTAATGACCCTGTCTTAGAGAAGTTTGCCCTGGCCAACCCCATCTTTAAATTAAGCTGCATTTCGAAACTCTTTTGGTCTGATTACTGGTACCTCTTTTCGTAGTTACCAAAACCCAAAAGACATACCCAATGTTCTTCAGTCCTTTGAAAACAATCACACTGTATTTGGGCTAGAAGAGACCATACGACTATTACCAGACATTGTAGAAGAATTCTCTATAACATCTATGAAATGTAGGTGTATACCTTGGCTAATGTTTTAAAAGCAAGTGTCAGTAAAATGTTTTGCAGGCCAAATTTGGCCTGCCACCTATTTTCGTAAATAAAGTTTATTGGAATACAGCTGTACCCTTGGGTCTGTGTATTGTTTATGGCTATTTTTTTTTTTTTTTTGCGGTACCGGGGATTGAACGCAGCGGCGTTCTACCTCCACGCTACGCATCCGGCCCTATTTTTTATACTTTTATTTTGAAACCGGGTCTCACGAAGTTGCGGAGGGCCTCACTAAGGAGAGAGAGAGACAGGGAGAGAGAGAGAAAGAGAGAGAGAGAGAGAGCGAGAGAGCTGAGGCTGGCCGCGAACCCGGATCCTCCGGTCTCCACCTCCCAAAGTACTGGGATTACAAGCGTGCGCCACCACGCCTGGCTTGTTTATGGCTATTTTTGCAAGAGTAGTGATGACAGGGAATGTGGCTTGCAAACCTGAAAGATATACTATCTGGCTCTTTACAAAAAAGATTTGTTGACTCCTGCTTTAAAATACCGAAAAATAAGCCAGGCGTGGTGGCACACACTTGTAATCCCAGTACTTGGGAGGCTGAGACAGGAGGATAGCAGATTCGCGGCCAGCCTCAGCTACTTAGGCCCTCCACAACTTAGTAAGATCCTGTTTTAAAATGAAGAATAAAAAATAGGGCTGGGGGTGTAGCTCGGAGGTAGAATGCCCCTGGGTTTCATCCCCAGTACCGCAAAAAAGAAAAAACTAAAAAATAGGCCAGGTGCACTTGGGAGACTGAGATAGGAGGATCGCAGATTCGAGGCCAGCCTCGGCAACTTAGTGAGACCCTCAGCAATTTAGTGAGACGCTGTTTCATAATAAGAAAATTAAAAAGGTCTTGGAGTGTAGCTCTGAGGTAGAATGCCCCTGAGTTCAATACCTAGTACCAAAAAAGAAGAAAAGAAGAAGAAGAAGAAGAAGAGGAGGAGGAGGAGGAGATTGAAAAATAGGATTCTGCTATGTTTGAGATATGGTTTGAGTGTGTCCCCAAAAGGCTCATGTGCTAAAAACTTGGTCCCCACTGTAGTGTCAACAGGTGATAAACCTTTAAGAGGTGGGTCCTCGTGGGGGGGTAATTAAGTCATGGGGGTATGGCCCTCAGAAGGGACCCCATGTGGACCCTTTCTTAGTTCCTAAGAGAGCAAGTTGTTATGAAGACTGAGCCTAGACCCTGATCTCTCTGGCTTCCTGTCTCACCAAATAATGACTCTTACACGCACCCCCACCATTGTGGGGTCATCTACCCTGTGGCCCTCACAAAGGCTGAACAGATGGGACCACCTGATCTTGAAACTTCAACCTCCAAAACTGGGAGCTAAATAGATTTTTTTGCTTTATGAACTACCCAGCTTCAGATATTTTGCTATTGCCACAGAAAATGGACTGATTTTTTTTAAAAAATATCTTTTTCTGATTTATTTTAAATATCATTTCATTGAAGTATTATAAACACTAAAGGCATAAATGGCACTGATTGTTAGCATACTCCTGATAGCTTTTTACATATGTATATACCCATGCAAGCATCATACAGATAAACGTAGTGAATATTTCAAGTATTCGAGAAGGTTCTCTCATAATCATTACCTGTCAAGCCCTCAGAGACAGGTGACCACGACTCTAATTGCAATCTCTAACAATTAGATTTGCCTTTCTTGAATTTCAAACAAATGGAATCATACAACACCTAATCTTTTTTTTTTAATGCTAGCTTCTTTTGCTCCACATACTTGGTTCTTTTCTTTCTGTGTAGCTTTCCATCATATGAAAATACCATAATTTACTTATCCATCCTTCTGTTAATAGACATTTGAGTTGTTTCCAGGCCTGGGGCATAAATGTTCTTATGTGTATCTTTGGGTTTCTTTTGAGAATATATTTAGGTGTGAGTTTGCTGGACATATTAGCTTACTAAGTAGTGATAGTTTTCAATAGCATGTGTACGTTACACTCTAAATGTGTGGGAATTCCAGATAGTTCATAGCTGTTCCACTTGTAATATTGTTGCTTTTTTAATTTTAGCCATTCTTGTGGGTCTCTAGTGGCATCTCATTGTGATATTATTTTGCATTTCCCCGACACATAGCTTTTCCTATGGTTAATGGCCATTGTATAGCTTCTTTTTCTAGTGCCTTTTGAAGAATTTTGCCTAATTTTTTTAAATGGGAAAAAAATGCATCCCTCATCAGACATATGTATGATGAATATCTTCTTCCAGTGTTTGGTTTCTTTCATAGTTAGTGTTTTTGTATCCTGTAAGAAATCTTTGCCTACCTCAAGGTCATAAAGATATTCTCCTCTTTTCTCTGTACATTTGGATCTGTGGTATATGATAAATTATTTTCCATATATGGTGTAAAGTAGAGGTCAAGGTTCATTTTTTTCTCTATGTGAATGTAAAAGTTTCTCAGCACCATTTATCAAACCCACTCTATTTCCCCCACAAAATTGCAGTGATGTCTTTGTTATAAATCAAATAACTCTATAGGTATGAATCTATTTCTGACACTCTTTTCTGTTCATTGGGTTTATTCTTTATCTGGTCTCATACCAATACCACACTGTGTTAATTACTGTAGGTCTTAAGCTTTGATAATGTAATAAGTTCTTCATTTTTGTTTTTCTTCTTCAGGATTGTTTTGACTGCATTAAGTCTTTTGCATTTCTACTTAATTTTATAATCTTGGATATTTCCAACAAATAAACAATCTGTAGATCAGTTGGGAGGAATTGACATTTTAAAAAATTGAGTTTTCTGACTCAAAACAAGATATACTACTTTTTTAAAAAATACTTTTATTGGTACATAGTAATCTCATATCATTATGCAGTTCAGAGACATGGGGACATACATGCACACTGCACTTAATTTAGGTCATTTTAGTTCCTCAGAAAAGTTCTATAGTTTTTTTTTTTTTTTGTATGATACCGGGGATTGAACCCAGGGGCGTTCTACCTCCGTGTTACACCCCCGGCCCTATTTTTTTATCCTTTATTTTGAAACAGGGTCTCATGAAGTTGCAGAGGGCCTCACTAAGTAGCTGAGGCTGGCCGCGAACCCGGATCCTCCGGTCTCCGCCTCCCAAGTACTGGGATTACAAGCGTGCGCCACCATGCCCAGCTCAGTTCTATAGTTTTCAGAGCAGAGGATTGCACTACTTTCATTGGATTTATTATTTTTATGCTATTGTAGATGGTATATTTTTAACATTTTTGGTCTGTCAATACATGGAAATACTATTGATTTTCACATCCTGAGTGTATTGAACACATTTTTTAATTTTGATACTTTGGGGATTATGTTTGTCAGCTTTCCATTACTATAATAAATATCTGAGATAAGTTATAAAAAGAAAAGGTTTATTTTGGCTCAGTTTTGAAGCTTCCAGTCCATGACTGGTTGACACCATTGTTATGAGGCCTGTGGTGAGGCAGTACATCGGGCAGGAGCACAGGGCAGAGAAAACCCACTCATGTTGTAGCCAGGATTCAAGGAGAGGAAGAGGAAGAACCTTGTATCCCACAATTCCCTACAAGGGCACGTAAAAGCTCCCAATGACCTAAGACCTCCCACAGCGCCCCACCTGGTAAAGGTTCCACTACAACCCAATAGCACTAAGTCAAGCTGAGGTCCAACATGGAGCACATGTAGACCTTGGAGGGCCAACTAAAGCACGGATTCCTTGGATATTCTATATGTAAAAAAAAAACAAAAACCCACTTTTGTAAATCAAACTAATTTTATTTTCTTTTTTCTAATCTTTATAAGTTTTATTACTCTTTCTTGCCTCTTGCCTCTTGCCTTATTATAGAGAGGGTAGGACCTCTCTAATATCTCTCTTATAACAATAATAATATCTCTGTAATATCTGAATAAAAGTAGTGAGAATAGCCATCATTGCATTATTTTCTACTTCAGCCAAAAAGTGTTCAAAATTATACCATATGTATTATTTTAGGTTGTGAGACTGGGAAATTCCCTTCTACCCCCAGTTTGCTGAGAGTTTTTAATCCTACCTGGATGTGACATTTATCAAACGCTTTTTATGAACCTATTGAGATGAAGATCATATGATGTTTTTCTACCTTAATCTGTTAATATGGTATATTTTATTGATTTTTTAAGTGTTAAACCAATCTTGCATTTCTGGAGTAAATCTTCCTTGGTCATGATATGTTGTCCTTTTATATATTGCTGGGTTTTACTTACTAGTGTTTTGTTGAAAATGTTTTCATCTATGTTCATGAGGACTACTGGAGTGTAATATTCTTTTCTTTTTTTTTTTTTTTTTTTTGCGGTACTGGGGTTTGAACGCAGGGGCGTTCTACCTCCGTGCTACCCCCCCGGCCCTATTTTTTTATACTTTATTTTGAAACCGGGTCTCACGAAGTTGCGGAGGGCCTCACTAAGTAGAGAGAGAGAGACAGAGAGAGAGAGAGAGAGAGAGAGAGACAGCGAGAGAGCTGAGGCTGGCCCCGAACCCGGATCCTCCGGTCTCCGCCTCCCAAAGTACTGGGATTACAGGCGTGCGCCACCACGCCCGGCTAATATTCTTTTCTCATACTATCCTTGCCAGATTTTGGTGTTTAAACTATGGCCTCATAAAATGAATTGTGAAACATACCCTCTTTGTCTCATCTCTGAAAATTATTTTTGTAAAACTGGTGTTACTTCTTCCTTAAATTTTTGAAAAATTCACCAGAGAAATCATCTGAGCCTGGTGTTTTCTTGTTAGGAAAGCTTTTAAATGATGAAGTCTGTTTATTTAATAGATATAGAATTATTCATATTTTCTTCCTTCTCACATCAACTTTTGTAAATTTCTTTACAGAGAATTTTCTCATTTCCTTAAAGGTGCTAATTGACTGGCAAACAGAATATACTTTTTTCTCATCTTTTAATGTATGTGTAATCTATATGGATGTACCCTATCTATTCATGATATTGGTAATTTGTGTGGTTTCTTTCTCTCTTAATTTGTCTTGCTAGGAGCATTAATCACTTCCAAAAACCAACTTATTTATTCTCTGTAGTACATCTCCTTTCTGTTTCATTGATTTCTGCACTTATCTTTATAATTGGCATTTGTTTTACTCTCACTGGGTTTTATTTACTCCTTCTAGTTTCTTCAGTTGGAATGTAAGAAGTCTTAGATTTTCCTTTGCATCTTAAACATATAAAATTATAAATTTTCCTTTTCATATTTCATACTTTTATTTTTGATCAGTCTAAAATAATATATATTTTCTTATTTTGAAATATGGGTTATTTTAAAGTATACTCCTTAATTTTCAAACATTTGTGGGATATTCTGATAACCTTTTCATTGTTGATTTTTAGTTTAATCCCCTGGTAGTTAGAAATATATTCTGTGGAATATTAGTCTTTTGAAATTTACTGAAACATGACTTAAGACATAAAATTTATTAAGGATCATGTATCTGCAGTATTGGGTAGATTATTTTATTCATGTTAATTAGGTCAAATTAGTTGACAGTGTTGTTCAAATTTTCTCTCTCCTTACTGGTGTTTGGTTGTTTTTAACTATTGTTACTTAGTCTATTTGGGCTGCTATAACAAGTATCATAGGCTGGGTAATTTATATACAATAGAAGTTCATATCTCACCGTTCTGGAGGCTGAAAGACTAAGACCAAGGTGTCAGCAGATCCCCTGTCTAGTGAAGGTCTAGCTCTTTGCTTCACAGATATGTCCCGACATGGCAGAAGTGGGGGGGGGACAAAAGGGCTCCCTCAAGCCCTTTCATAGGGTACCCTGCCATTCATGGAGATGGAGCCCCCATGTCCAAGTCATCTCCCAAGGGCTCCACCTCCCTATGCCATGGCATTGATGATTGAGTTTCGATACATGAATTTGGTTGGGGTCACATTCAGACCATTCAGCCATTACTCAAGGGTGTTAAATCTTCAACTTCGATTTATAATTGTTTACTTCTCTTTTTGGTTGTATAATTTTTGTTTCTCTTATATATTTTAAGCTATGTTATTAGATATATGCAAATTTATTTTTTATTTTATTCCTGTGGGCCCATTTATTATTATAAAATCTCTCTATTTCTAAGAATATTTCTTGCCTTCAAATCTCTTTCATACTAATATAGACACACCAGCTTTCTTCTGGCTAGTGTATGTGCAGCACAGGTCTATTTATCTATTTATTTTTAACCTGTCTTGCTATGTTCAGAATGTATCTTTAGTAATCAGCATATTTGGCTTAGTCTTTGTGTGTGTGTGTGTGTGTGTGTGTGTGTGTGTGTTACTGAGGATGGAACCCAGGGTCCTTCTACCTCTGGGTTACACCCCCAGACTTATTTTATTTTTTATTTGGAAACAGGGTGTCACAAAGTTGATGAGAACCTCACTAAGTTGCTGAAACTGGCTTTGAACCTGCAATCCTCCTGTCTCAGCCTCCCAAGTACTGGGATTACAAAGTGCGCCATCACACCCGGCAGCTTAGTCTTTTGATAGGAGTGTTTAGACCATTTATATTTAATGTAGCTACTGATTTGGTTTGCTTACAAGTTAGTGATCTTGCTCTTTGTGTTTTATTTATTCTATCTATGCTTTTGTTTCTTTATTCTGCCTTCCCTGTCTACTTCTGAATTAATCAAGTATTTTTAATATCCCAGTTTACTTCCTCTATTAGCTTTTTAATTATATCTTTTGGTATTATTCTTTCAGTAGTTTAGTGGCTACCTTAAAATTTGCATATTCACTTTTGACTTATTCCTCTCTACTTCCCAAACACTGCAAGCAATTCAACAGCAGATTAGCTCCATTCATACCCCTCCTGCCCTTTGTATTATTGCATTTTACTTCTACATACAGACCCCATAAGACATAATTAGCAGGATTGCTTTAAATGTCAGTATCCTCTTAAATTTGCCTACATATTTATACTTTCTTATGCTTTTCATTCCTTCCTGAACTTCTGTGCTTTGGGGGGGATTATTTCCCTTCTACATGAAATTTTTCCTTTAATCTTCCTTAAATTATATATCTGTCCAAAATAATATTTCTTAGCTTTTGTTTGCCTGATTTCTTTTTAACCTTCATTTTTTTTGGGGGGGGGGAGACTGGGAATTGAACCTAGGGGCATTCTACCTCTGAGCTACACCCCCAGCCCTATTTTATTTTTTGTTTTGAAACAGGGTCTTGCTAAGTTGATGAGAGACTCACTACTTGCTGAGGCTGTCCTCAAACCTGCGATACTCCTGTCTTAGCCTCCTAAGTACTCAGATTACAAGCGTGCACCACCACACCTGGCTTTACCCTCAGTTTTGAAGCTATTTTGATTTTTAGAATTCTAGACAGTTTCTTTTTCATTTATCTTTCAGCAGTTTAAAGATGTCCCTATATTGTCTTTTGACTTTCATAGTTTTTGATGAAAAGTTAGCCTAGAGACTTAATATTTCTCCTTTTTGAAGAATCATTCAGCCAGGCATGGTGGTGCATGCCTGTAATCTCAGTTCTTGGGAGGCTAACACAGGAGGATCGCAGGTTCAAGAACAACCTCGGAAATGTAGTGAGACTCTCAGCAACCTAAAGAGTCCCTGTTTCAAAAAACAAAAAAATAATAGGGACACTCCCTAATGTGGGTGCCTCAATCAGTTGAAGGTCTGAATAGAATATGGAATAGGAAACTGGGTGTGGTGGCCCACGCCTGTAATCCCAGTACTTGGGAGGCTGAGACAGGAGGATCGCAGATTCGTGGCCAGCCTCAGCAACCTCGTGAGGCCCTCTGCAACTTGGTGAGACCCTGTTTCAAAATAAAAAATAAAATAGGGCTGGGAGTGTAGCTTGGAGATAGAAAGCCCCTGAGTTCAATCCTCAGTATCACAAACAAAGAAAAAAGTATATAGAATAGAATATGTGGCCATGCCTATTTTTCTTCTTTCCTGAGACACAGAAGAGAACCGTATTTCCAACCATTTGTGGCAGAGATATGAGCTTAATTATGTCCAATGAGCTAGGAACACAAATGATATGTGTCACTTCCAGGAAAAAGTACTTAAGAGTGAATGAAGAGGCTGGGGGTGGAGCTTAGTTAGTCGCAGAGCACACTGCTAGCATTTATGAGGCCCTGGGTTTGATCCCCAGCACCATGAAAACAAATAATTTTGGGTTTGGGGATATAGCTCAGTAATAGATAGAGCTCATGGTCAGTATATGCAAAGCCTTGGCTTTGAGCCCTAGTATCACACACATACAAAATAATAATAATAATAATAATAATAATAATAATAATAATGGAAGAAGAAGAAGAGAAGAAGGAGAAGGAGAAGGAGGAGGAGGAGGAGGAGGAGAAGGAGGAAGAGGAGGAGAAGAAGAAGAAGAAGAAGAGGAGGAGGAGGAGGAGGAGGAGGAGGAGGAGGAAGAAGAAGAAGAAGAAGTCTTGACATTGTAAGGGATATTTGGGCTTCTTTAGAAGCCAGGGAGAGCCAAGCATGATGGCACATGTCTGTAATCCCAGTACTTGGGAGGTGAGTCAGGAGGATCACAGGTTTGAGGCCAGCCTCAGCAACTTATTGAGACTCTCATCAACCTAGCAAGACCCTGTTTCAAAATTAAAAAAATAGGGATGGGAGTGTACTTTGGAGGTAGAATGCTCCTGGGTTCAATACTTGGTACCACCAAAAGGAAAAAAAAAAGCAAGTAAGAGTTCTCTGCACTCCCTCTTTCATGGCAATAAAGCAGGTCACACATTTGGCTATGGAGCCTGGTTCCTGGGGCCATTACCCAGAAAGGAGGGAAGTCTCTCTGGAGAACTGGTGGACCTGCAGCAGTCTTTACATCAGTAAGAAATCCCTTCAATGCGTCGAGTCGTTGCGCTTTCAGGACATGTCTACACCTCAGCACAGTTCATCCTCTCCAGGCAAATACGATAAGGTACCTCACCTGACACAAAGACATAGTATTTTCTCTGATTACTGTTTTATTTTTAAAGTTCCTGTGTTCTAATGATCTAGAAACGGTTACTTGGACTACTGAATATAATAGGCAACAATTACAATAGAATTGCTTCTGACAGGAGGTTGGTGGAGAATATTCTTCAATTAGATGGTCCGGAAGTTTCCTCAGGAGCCTTTCTTTCTGTCTCTCCCTTGGAGGCATATACATAAAAAGGAAAGCTATATCTATTCTGAGTTAAGCTACAACATACCTTAAAGTCAAAGTAATTTTAGTGATACTATCTTGCATATATTAACATCAGGGACTTTCCAGTCTCAAGAAATTAAAGCTCTGTTTTCAAAGAGGGGAGCATATTTTCACCTTTGGTTCTTCCTTTTCTGGTCTGCCATCCCACACCCTTCTGTTGAGAGCATGGGATTCAAACCTCCCTTCTCAGGTGATCTCTCTCTCCTGCTCCAATTCCTCTCACCCATACCAAAACCTTCTGGAACCTCCCAGAAAAGTCACTACAAAGAACAGCACTGTAAGCTCTTACTGCCTGGTAACACCTCAACAGAATACCTTCTTGGATCGCATGCATTTTAATTAGGAAAAAATACAGGTGCTGATCTGATAGGATAGATTCTAATTACTAGAGCTTTGCTGTTACTTATTGGTTGGAGGGATCAGATATCAGAAGGGAGGGTTGAAGGTCTTCCCATTTTCCCATCGAAATACCTTCTCTGGATGGCTACTTTAAATAGGTAAAATCATTTCACTAAGGCGGGACTGATGGTCACCATCTCAGATGGTTAATTTTATGTATGAACTTAACTGAGCCACAAGGTGCCCAGGTATTCGTTCAAACACTCTGGGTATTTCTGTGAAGGTATTTTTTGGATGAGCTTTAACACTTAAATCTGTTGAGTAAAGCAAATTGGACTCCTCAATGTGGGTACCTCAGCCAATCAGTTGAAGGTCTGAATAGAATAAAAATGCTGATCCCCCCCCCCCACCAAATAAGAAAACCTTTCTCCTACCTGAGTGCCTTCAAGCCGGGACAATAATTTTTTTTTTCTGCCTCTGAGCAGACACGACAGCATTGCTTCTCCTGAATCTCTCCAGTTTGCCAACTACATATCTGGGTATTTGTGGACCTCTATTATCATGTGAGCCAATTCCTTAAAACTTGCTAATGAGCCAGGCATGGTGGCGCACACTTGTAATCCCAGTACTTGGGAGGCTGAGACTGGAGGATCACAGGTTTGTGGCCAGCCTCAGCAACTTGTGAGGCCCTCTGCAACTGAGTGAGACCCTGTTTCCAAATAAAGAATAAAATAGGGCTGCAGGTGTAGCTCAGATGTAGAATGCCCCAGGGTTCAAGTCCCAGTACCACAAATAAAACAAAAACTTGCTAATGCCCCACTGGCTGAAACAAGTCAGTGACCAAATCTAGAGACAGAGAGAAAAAGATCTACCTGAATGCATAATACCAGGAGGCTGATTAATTGCAAGAATCCGCTGCAAAAGGAGAATGAGGTAAAATATCAATAGCGTCTTCGTTGTTTAGAACCTGCCCAGCATCCAAAGTGCAAAATTCACATCTGCACTGGAGTACTTCCTATGGAGAATTTGGGAATGTTCAACTATTTGGGGTATTCCTGTGAAATATAGCCCTCCCATATACACTTGAAATGTAGACCTTTTTATTTTAAATTATGGGGGCTGCTGTTCTCCATTATATTGTAGGCTAAGCATTATGATGATTTAAAAAAATGACACATGCATAGTAGGTTGTATCAACCACAAACTTTGTTTCAGAATAGAAAAGTTACATTACAAAATATTTGTTACAACGAAGTAGTATTTGGGGGTCTGGTGTTTGTGAAATTCATGAGTTAAATGTGAGCGATGTAAGGACTAGCCTTCAGTTATTTGCCCTGAGAGCCATAAAGTGTTGCTGAACTGTTTTCTAACTTGTTTTTAATTGTGATCTGTATATCATGAGAACGCAGGACAGGAAGCACGGGGAGTTTCAATGCTTCAGGGGGCTGTGAAAAAACTCACAAAACCTCCATAGTTTACTGCGCCAGATCCAGCACCCCCCAGACCCCAAACTGTCACAACCACCAGTCTCGGTATGGTAACTTCGCTTATGCATTATGGTTCGAAGTTTGCACTTATTTTAGAGTAGACACAGGTTTGTTTCTTTTCTAGTCTGCGGAATAGCAGAACAAATAGAGCAATTCCTGAACCCCTCGGTGGGAGGGGACTGGGGCTGGGCTCCGCACACTGTAGCAGCAACTCTCAACATTAAGTTCACTGTGGTGTAGACTCCACGTCTGCGGCATTCTTTCTCCAGGCCCCACACTCCTGGGCCCAGAGGTAGCTGGGAGCAGATGGCAAGTCCCGGGTGCCAGGTGTGCACACGCCCTGCGCGGTGTGGGGCGCTGGGTTCTTTGGTGGCTGCCGCACCCCGCCCCGCCCCGCCAGCGCTCAGGGCACAGTCGACGCCCCACGTGATGGGGGCCAGCGGCGGGAGCCTGCTGGAAGAACAGTAACCCGGTGCCTGGCGGATCCCGCGCATCCTGCGCCAGCTGCCGGCCACACGCCCGCCCTTTTCTTCCTCTGACCCCAGTCTCTTGGAGGATCGTGCAGCCTCCCTGTCGTATCCTCTCTGCAGTCGAGCGCCTGGCTGCCTCCGCCTCCTTCCCTCGCTTTCTTACCTGACATTTTGCACGGCTCCTCTCTGCCCCCTCCCCGGCGGGTTTCCCTCCCTGCAGACGCGCCCGCCCAGCCCGCCCTCGCGCAACCTCCGATTGCAGGTCAACTGGTTTGCGAACGCTGGCGCTGGCTCGGGTGACTTGTTTAAGCGTTTTTCCATAAGAGAAGTCAGCCGCTCCCCTCGCGGGGTTCCAACTGTAATTGGTTCTCCTTGGCTGTGGGGCCGGGGGCGGCGCATCCACGGGGCTCGCCCCCACCTACACCGCAGGTTGGGGTCGCTGGGGTGCTCGCGGCCCCCGGAGTCGGGTAGGGGAACCCCGCTCGGCCTCACAGCCAGGGTGGCTCGAGAACAGGTAGAGAGCAGCGGATCCGAGAGGACAAAGCGAGCCGGGCCCCTTGCGCAGAGCTGGGCTCCGAGTAACTGCGCCCGGGGCGCAGCCTCTCTCTTATCTACCTGCCATATGCTCCCTTCTCTAGACCTGGAGCCGGCCCCTCCAGCTGCTAGGGGCCGCGCCCTTGGCAAGGGTTCCTGGCACCTGGGGTGCCTCCGCGGCCCCTGCGGACTCAGCCACCCCCACCACCCCCCAGCCTTCCAGCGCGAGCGCCGGCACCGAGGCCTGTCGCCCCTCTGGGGTCCCCGGAGAAGGGGCGCCTAAGGGTTCGGGTGCAAACCGACTGTCAGCCTCCCTTCTCTCGGTGCCTTTCCCCTCCCACTGCGCGTCGCCCTCCCCCCTGAAAGAGACCCCCACCCCTGCAGCTGCTCGGACCCGCGCCTCCGCCTGCGGGACCGCGGAGGGGGTGCCCAGGCGCCGATCGCTGCGCACCGCGTGCAGTGCGGCGTCCAAGCACCGCTCGCGGAGAGCATTTAGAGTCCAGAGCCAAAGGGCGCTGGGCACCCAGAGAGCGGGGGCCATGGGGCCGTCAGTTCCGGTCAATGGCGGAACTGGGCACCAGCGCCAAGGCCAAGCTGGCTGGGGTGGGGGGGCGGGGAAGAGGAGCTGCACGCCGGGGGAATGGCTAGCCAGGGCCGGTCCTAACTTCAAAGGAGGGCTGGGAGCGCGCCAGGGCGCGGGGTGTATTTGCTTGTGTGTGTGTGTGCGTGTGCGCGCGCGTGTGCCTGTGCACGCGCCCGTCTTTGCTCCTTCCCCGGCCGTAAACCCTAAACGGAAGATGGGTGTTAAAATGCGGCGGACGGGGTCGCCTGCAACGTGTTTACAGTAGGAAGGACTCTCCTCCAAAAAGCACAGCACGAGTCGATTCCAATTTATTTCCTCCCCGAGGCTGAGCGCGATGGTCCTCGGCGAGCTCCTGGCAGCAGAGCGCGCAGCCTGCGCGCCCCGGGAGCAATCTGGGGCAGGGAACCATTTCTTTTAGGAGCAGGGCTGGCCTTGGATAGTCCCTGAGTAACGCGCGCTGCTCCTCTGCAGCGCCTCCTTGGAGCTAGGGGAAGCTGGAGGAGAATAAACTCCCAAGTCATTTCAGCCCCAGCTAGAGGATTTGGGCACGGGAATTGATATTTCCCGGGGCATTACTCGATCGGAATGGGGTGCGTCTTGGCTTCCCGGGTCAGTCGGAGCTTCCGACCAGTGAACAGGAGGCGGCGCCTGGTTGTCCTAAACTTTGCTTTATGACAAAAATGATCAGAATTCACCTACACACCCTATTGCCCACTGATCCTTTAAATCGCGACCTAAAGGTAGAGTGGTGGAGGGTGTAGTACTCCGGGAGAGGAGGGAGAGGGAGAAGAAAGAAGTCTGACCAGCCCCACGTTTTCCCACGTCTCCGGCCGGCGCAGGGAGGCTCCGCGCTGCCACCTGGCGGCCGCTCCTCCCCAGAGTGGGAGCCGGCGGGCTCGCAGGGCAAACCCAGGCTCTGGGTGGATGTGCCAAGCCTCTGCCTGGGGAAATGGAGCACAAGCCTACATCTATGCTTCAGGTGTACATGGTCCGTGCAAATACTCGTTTTCCGCTTGTTCTCATGAGAAAATGGACAGGAGAGGGGCTATGAGTCGGCACTACAGAGCTTACTTGAGCCTACTATATGTTACTGGGTGGTTATAAAGGAAGAAAAAGTGGTAAAAAATTATTGGAAACGTGGGTTTCTTCTCTAGGCTCATTTTAACTATAAAAAGAAACCACAGATTTCATTTATCCCAGAATCCTGTTTCGATATTTTGCACATCAGAATTGCTGATAAAATTATTTTTCAGTACACCCCCTCTCCAAATCCAGTTCTCATACAACTTTATCAGCCCAAACCCAAAAGGTGAATGTTTGTCTCCTGGACTGAGACCTACATCAGCCTCCTAGGATGGAGGGTCTTTTTTCCCATAAAGTGTGGAACCAAAAAGCCCCGGGCCTTCCCATTGACAAAGGCAAATGACATCATATTTCCCAGGATTTCTTCCCTGTCAACTAAAGCAACAACAATAGGGTGTCTTCCTCCCCCCACACACACACACTTTATTTTATTGGAACTGAAAACTTGTCAGGTTTGACCAGCTCCCACAATCACAGTTTCTACAACCAAGGCAAAGCAAAAATCTTGCAAATCCAAGAGATTTGTTAAACTAATTTCCATTCAGGTTTTCCTCCCCTTGGAACTGTAGGAATATATTAAGCAGTGGGATAGAACCTTATTTCCATCTATACCCCATACCATTTTATGGATGTGGGGTTTTATGTTGTGCAGGTGTGTGACAGAAGAAGAAAACGCATTAGCACAGACTGCACTTCCATCCCAAATGGATTCCATTATGTAATGGAATAAAATAAATAAGATAAAATATTTACCTCAATTCAGAATCTGCAATGTCTGACATCATTGCCAGCAAAGACAATTAGTTTATTATTCTAAAACAGGGCTATCTATTTCTCGAATTTGTTTGCAAAATCATCTTGGCTTTTTGTTAATACAGCTAAAAGAGTAGCATTAAGAATTACTTCGTGTACTGCAAAGCCAGCAGAGGGAACACTGGGTACTGATTTAGTAGGGGCCACCAAATGGTATTTGGGGAAAAAAATGTCAGTAATGGAGAACTGATTACAAAGCCTATGAAGTTAGGTAATGAGAACACAGAAATCTTTTCTCATTATTTGATATTCAGAAACTCAATACATTGTGATGTACACATACTTGGTTCAAAGATGACTTTAATAAAAGGCCCTTTGTCACATGTTTTCTTACATTCGGAGACATCTAACACCCAAGAACAGACCTACTTCCGAAGTTTAAACCATATAGGTCAATTAAAGTTACGAATACCATATTTCATCAATTTTAAGAGATTTTAATTTTGACACCTCTGAAACAGGGAGGCATCTTACAATCAGGGAGATGAAAATAGTGTTATTCATTCGCAGTTTTTCTTCCTTGGAGGCATGTGATATAATGGTGTATCTTAAAATCTGTTTGATGTGTTGAAATACAGAAAATACACCTAACAAGAAAGTTAGGCCAGTGACTACTTCTTAATACACTCTTTTTTTTTTTTCCAGTACTGGGGATTGAACCCAGGGGCATTCTACCTCCGAGCTACGCCCCCGGCCCTATTTTTTTTTATACTTTATTTTGAAACCGGGTCTCACGAAGTTGCGGAGGGCCTCACTAGGTAGAGAGAGAGAGAGAGAGAGAGAGAGAGAGACAAGAGAGAGAGAGAGAAAGCTGAGGCTGGCCGAGAACCTGGATCTTCCGGTCTCTGCCTCCTTTGGGATTACAAGCGTGCGCCACCACACCCGGCTTAATACACTCTTTTAAAAAACTGCGCTTTACGCACAAATACAATTATTATGGCCATTTTGATTAACTTCCCTTTTCCCCCCATCCTATTCAATAGTGGAGGCATAAATGTTCTTAGAAATATAATCAATTATATTGATACTCACTTTGACTGAATTATCAAACTAGCTACACCCTCAAATCATTAGTTGGTACAAAGCCCCAAATAAATGTATTCTTTTTTAATTCCAGTGAAAATATTGATTTCATAGATAACAGACCTCTAAGAATAATTTTTATGTCAGATTGATAACATTGAGGGGTGTATTTCTGTGACTACCACAAAGCATGAAATGTATAATGACATACTAAATTTATTATACAAAAAAAGGTGCCTTTATATTTTTGTTTTGGGGGGATTTTTTGTTTTGTTTTGTTTTAGGATTTCCCTTTCTAGAAAAGAAGTATGTAACTTGGGTAGCTCTGACCAAAAATTATTCGCTTTTGCCCACTAAAACATTCTTGCTTGTGGTTGACCTTAGAGATCCAATCAGCTGTCTCCGTAGGGTGCTCTTGCCAGCCTACGTGTGTTAAAAGTTTGACAAAGCCGGGCGTGGTGGCGCACGCTTGTAATCCCAGTACTTTGGGAGGCAGAGACTGGAGGATCCGGGTTCGGGGCCAGCCTCAGCTCTCTCTCTCTCTCTCTCCTTATGAGGCTCTCTGCAACTTTGTGAGACCCAGTTTCAAAATAAAGTATAAAAAATAGGGCCGGGGGCGTAGCGCGGAGGTAGAACGTGCGGAGGTAGAACGCCCCCGCGTTCAATCCCCAGTACCGCAAAAAAAAAAAAAAAAGTTTGACAAGATAAATGGAAGTACACTATCCAGCACTGTTTGACCTGAATTGAAAGCTGACTTTATGGTGGGCTGGCCTACCTAACTGCCTGCCATTGGCCGGAAGAACATCAGTTGACTATTATAAGGTTAAGGAAGGCCGATTTTTACTAAAATTCTAATTTTCATATCCTGGGAAAGAGGGGATTTGTGAGACCAAAGTAACATGTATTCTGAATACCTGGACACCGTTTCTTTGCTACCTTCTTCAAAATATCCTTCCTGGAGTTCCCTTCTTTCAAAATCACTGGGATAACAGGGTTGCCACCGCTGTCCCTGCGTGATTCACAAACACCATCTGTGATCACTTTTCAACATCAGTGTTAGCCTCTTGAACACCATGCTGCTTTTACTAGAACTGGCACTGGATTACCAAGAGAAGGGAATTAGCATTCACAGAGGGCTTACTATATACATCAGCACTTTATAGTCCCAAACTCATGGAACTCTCACAACAGTCCTCTGTAAAATAGCCCCTAGCGTTCCCATATCATGGATGAGGACAACTGAGACTCAGCCACATCCCTGCAGTAACAAAACCAGTAAGAAAGATTAGCAGCCAGGCCTAACATGAATTCAGAGGCTGTATTCTGCTACGAGTTATCACCTTCTACAGTTTCTCTTTGTTTTGGTCTTTTTGTTCCATTACCTCTAAGTAACACACATCTAGAAGAAAATATATAAGGAGGAAGGAGGCTGGGGAGGGGGGAGTGAAAGGAGAGCAGAGAACCAAACTCTTCTTTGGAAAATGTAGAAAACAAGTATTTAGAAGGCAAAGTCAATTTCCATCCTGTCCTGGTCATTATCCTATATAAAACTCTCTGGGAAGTCTCCCATTGAGGTAATTGTGGAGCTACCTAATGTGTTGCAAGGGAAAGCTCCTCTGTTTGGGCTATCCAGGATTTACAGGGGCGTTTAAATCACTGTAAATAAGCATAGTTAACTCCTGTTTGGTTAAGAGAGTAAGCAATTACTGCAAAAAAAAAAAAAAGTCCTCTTCCCTGCCCTCCACAAACAGCCCAGAAAGTGTTCTGAAGGGATTTACACAATACATCAACATCTGTGCTGTACCTAGAGTTGTTAAAATAATTGTGATGACAGGTGTCTAGGTACCACTTTCTTAATGGTTTTCAATATCCATTGATTTATTGTTGTGGCTCTCCCTCCCCTTTGCATCTCTGGCTTTAAGAAGGAGCCGAGGAACAGATTTTGCACGAGAGGCTGCCTCTTTATTCCAACGCTGAAAAGAACTAATAAAAATAATCACTTGGCTTTTAAGCAGAAAGCTTCCATTTACAGTATTTCACCCTTACCCCCCTTCCAAGCCCCTTGTTATCTAACATAATGGTTAGAATACATTTCCGTCTCTCCCCTTAATAATTTCATGCATTAACATCCTCTTCACACACACACACACACACACACACACACACACACACTCTCACACACACACGCGCGCGCGCGCAGAGGCGCGCGCGCACACACACACAGCAAAAGGAAAAAAGAGGCAGCAGAAATCTCAGCTGTACTTCTAGCCCTTTTAAAAAGTTTGCTCTGTAAATTGGAATGAGGTCAGATTTGGAGCTTCTCATTGCACGCGGAGATTATTATTGCATCGGGTTCCAAGCCAATGGGAAGCCCGGGGGAGGGGCTTGGCACGAGGAAGCGTTAGTTACAGCGGCTGATTGGCTGAGGCCAAGTCTGTGAAAGGATAAAGAGGCGCGAGGCGGAATTGGGGTCTGCTCTAAGCTGCAGCAAGAGAAACAGTGTGTGCGGGGGAAGAGGCCTGGTTCGCGGGTCTCTAGCTCTTGCACGCTCTTTAAAAGAGTCTGCACTGGAGGAACTCTGCCATTACCAGCTCCCTTCTTGCAGAAGGGAGGGGGAAACATACATTTATTCATGCCAGTCTGTTGCATGCAGGCTTTTTGGCTTCCTACCTTGCAACAAAATAATTGCACAAACTCCTTAGTGCCGATTCCGCCCACAGAGAGTCCCGGAGCCAGAGTCGTTTCGGCTTTGCACTGTAGGAAAGGGACTTAGTGATAAGAGACTATGTCGCTTTCCTGAGCTACGGAGAGCGCTCGTGAACTGGAATCAACTGCTTCAGGGGAAAGAAAGAAAAAACAGACTTGCCTGGGAGGCAGCGAGAAACTTGCATTGGAAGAAGCTTCAGCACCAGCATTCAAGAAACTCCTCTCCACCTTTGCACGGTCTCCAGACTCAGAGCCGGCAGACAGAGCAAGCTGCAGCGCGGTGAGACCCAGAGAGAACGAGGGAGAGGAGGAGAGAGAGACTCCAGCCTGGGAACTATAATAACTCATCTCCGAGCGGCGGAGCACTCCTTTCCCACATCTTTGGGGGACTTTTCTCTCTCCGCCCGCCTCCGCCCCGGCCAGGAGTTGGGGGGCCCGCCCGGCCACCGCGCGCGTCCTCCCGCTCGGCGTGCGCTTGGCCCGGGGAGCCGGGAGGGCCCGGCGATCGCGCCGCTGCCGCCGCGAGGGAGTGAGCGCGCGCGGGCGCCCGCCGAGCCGGGGCCATGGTGCAGCAAAGCAACAACGCGGAGAACACGGAAGCGCTGCTGGCCGGCGAGAGCTCGGACTCGGGCGCCGGCCTGGAGCTGGGCATCGCCTCCTCGCCCACGCCCGGCTCCACCGCCTCCACGGGCGGCAAGGCGGACGACCCGAGCTGGTGCAAGACGCCGAGCGGGCACATCAAGCGGCCCATGAACGCCTTCATGGTGTGGTCGCAGATCGAGCGGCGCAAGATCATGGAGCAGTCTCCGGACATGCACAACGCCGAGATCTCCAAGCGGCTGGGCAAACGCTGGAAGCTGCTCAAAGACAGCGACAAGATCCCGTTCATCCGGGAGGCGGAGCGGCTGCGCCTCAAGCACATGGCTGACTACCCCGACTACAAGTACCGGCCCAGGAAGAAGGTGAAGTCCGGCAACGCGGGCTCCGCGACCGCCGCCACCGCCTCCAAGCCCGGGGAGAAGGGCGACAAGGTCGGGGGCAGCGGCGGCCACGGGGGCGGAGGCGGGGGCGCGGGGGGCGGCGGCGGCGCCAGCTCCAAGCCCGCGCAGAAGAAGAGCTGCGGCTCCAAGGTGGCGGGCGGCGCGGTCAGCAAGCCTCACGCCAAGCTAGTCCTGTCCGGCGGCGGCGGCGGCAGCGGTGGCGCGAAGGCCGCGGCCACCTCCGCCTCCTTCGCCGCGGAGCAGGCGGGCGCCGCCCTGTTGCCCCTGGGCGCCGCGGCGGCCGCTGATCACCATGCGCTGTACAAGGCGCGGACTCCGGGCGCCGCGGCCTCGGCCTCCGCCACGGCCTCCTCCGCCCTGGCCGCCCCGGGCAAGCACCTGGCGGAGAAGAAGGTGAAGCGCGTGTACCTGTTCGGCGGCCTGGGCGCATCCGCGTCCCCCGCGGGCGGCCTGGGCGCGGGCGCCGACCCCAGCGACCCCCTGGGCCTGTACGAGGAGGGTGGCGCCGGCTGCTCCCCCGATGCGCCCAGCCTGAGCGGCCGCAGCAGCGCCGCGTCCTCGCCCGCCGCGCGCTCGCCCGCGGATCACCGCGGCTACGCCAGCCTGCGCGCAGCCTCGCCCGCGCCGTCCAGCGCGCCCTCGCACGCGTCCTCCGCCTCGTCGCACTCCTCCTGCTCCTCCTCGGGCTCGTCCTCCGACGACGACTTCGAGGACGACCTGCTCGACCTGAACCCCAGCTCAAACTTTGAGAGCATGTCCCTGGGCAGCTTCAGCTCGTCGTCGGCGCTCGACCGGGACCTGGACTTCAACTTCGAGCCGGGCTCGGGCTCGCACTTCGAGTTCCCGGACTACTGCACGCCCGAGGTGAGCGAGATGATCTCGGGAGACTGGCTGGAGTCCAGCATCTCCAACCTGGTCTTCACCTACTGATGTGCGCGGCGCGCGGAGAAGAAGGGGCGAGAGAGGAGGAGGAGGAGGAGGAAAAAAAAAAAGGAAAAATGAAAAAAAAAGGAAAAAAAAAGAACAGATGAAGAGTTGAAAGAGAAAAGGGAAAAATAAAAAGAAAAGAAAAGGAGAAAAAAGTGAGCGGCGCAGGCTTGGGCCCCGTCCCGGCGTCGAGAGGGGCGCGGGGGCGTCTTGGACCCGCGCCCCTTGCCCACCTCCCCGGGACGCGCAGGAGGCGAGGGTAGACAGGGCGACCTTTTGTTGTTGTTATTGGTGTTGTTGTGGATGGCGAAAAAGCTACTTCGAGTTCCCTCCCCTTTGCTTGAAGAGAGGACCCCCCCACCACCCCCATTGCAGCGAGCTTACGGACTTGTGTGCACCCCAGCGAGAAAGAAGCGAGTGAGTTTGTCCAGGGACTGGAGGAATCTCGCCCCCTCGCCTCACCACCTCGGCGTTTTTTATTTTATTTTGTTCCTGGGTCGAGAGAGGAGGGGGGAAAAAAAATCAGCGCGCCCCTCCCCCCTCCCAAGGAAGACAAGGCTGGGGGGAGGGGGGTCTGCAGATCGCAGATGTCTGGGGGCGCGCCGGGACTGGAGACTCCATGCTGGCGGATTCCCGATTTGGCTTGGTTTTTTTTTTTTTTTTTTTTTCTCTCTCCCCCTTTCTTTCTTTTTTTCCTTGCCCCTGCAGCCAGGGTTGGAGATGTTGGGGGAGGAGGCCAGCCCGAGTGACCGGCTCTGGGAAGGGGCCCGGGAGCCCCGGCGGGCGGGCAGGATGCGCCCCGGAGGCTCCGGCGGGGGCGTGCAGGTGCGCGGGGCGCTGGGCCTCCCTCCGGTCCCCAATCTGCAAGGTGAGGCTCGGTCCCCAATCTGCAAGGTGAGGCTCGGCTGGCGCGAAGCAGAGACTGATGTGGCCCAGGGGCAGTGGAGGGCGAGTGGCTTCGGGGGGAACCAGGTTTTCTTCTCTTAATCGGAATCGTGATGGTGTTGGATTATTTCACTGGTGGGGTTAATATAGCATGTTATCCTGTCTATCTTTTAAAGATTTCTGTATAAGACTGTTGAGCAGTTTTTAAAATAGTGTAGGATAATATAAAAAGCAGATAGATGGCGCTATGTTTGATTCCTACAACGAAAATTATCACCAGCTTTTTTTCATTCTTAACTCTTTAAAGGATTCAAACGCAACTCAAATCTGTGCTGGACTTTTAAGAAAAAAAAAAAACAATTCAGGACCAAATTTTTTCTCAGTGTGTATGTGTTTTTTTTCCTTCTAGGTGTAAATGAGAAGACGTGTTCTTTTCTTTCCCTCACCGATTCTCCATCCTCGTTTTTTATTTTTTTTTCTTGTAAATGTAATCAGATGCCATTTTATATGTGGACATATTTATACTGGCCAAACATTTTTTTCTTATGTTATCCCTGTTTTCTTTCCTTTCTTTGGCTTTCTTTTCTTTCGTTTGACTTCCTTTATTTCTTCCTTCCTTTTTCCTTTTTTCTTTTTTCTTTCTTTTTTTCTTTTTCTTTTTCTTTTCTTTTCTTTTCTTTTCTTTCTTTCTTTTTTTGGTAGTTGTTGTTACCCACGCCATTTTACGTCTCCTTCACTGAAGGGCTAGAGTTTTAACTTTTAATTTTTTATATTTAAATGTAGACTTTTGACACTTTTAAAAAACAAAAAAAGACAAGAGAGATGAAAACGTTTGATTATTTTCTCAGTGTATTTTTGTAAAAAATATATAAAGGGGGTGTTAATCGGTGTAAATCGCTGTTTGGATTTCCTGATTTTATAATAGGGCGGCTGGTTAATATCTCACACAGTTTAAAAAATCAGCCCCTAATTCCTCCATGTTTACACTTCAATCTGCAGGCTTCTTAAAGTGACAGTATCCCTTAACCTGCCACCAGTATCCACCCTTCGACCCCAGTCTTGTAAACCGGGGAGGAGAATGAGCCAAGCACCGTATGCTTTTAAGAAAAAAACAAAATTTTTAAACGAAAATACTGCTCTGTCCAGAGGCTTTACAACTGGTGCATTTATAGCAAAAAGGGATCCTGTAGCTTTAACTTGTAAACCACATCTTTTTTGCACTTTTTTTATAAGCAAAAACGTGCCGTTTAAACCACTGGATCTATCTAAATGCCGATTTGAGTTTGCGACACTATGTACTGCGTTTTTCATTCTTGTATTTGACTATTTAATCCTTTCTACTTGTCGCTAAATATAATTGTTTTAGTCTATGGCATGATGATAGCATATGTGTTCAGGTTTATAGCTGTTGTGTTTAAAGATTGAAAAAAGTGGAAAACATCTTTGTACATTTAAGTCTGTATTATAATAAGCAAAAAGATTGTGTGTATGTATGTTTAATATAACATGACAGGCACTAGGACGTCTGCCTTTTTAAGGCAGTTCCGTTAAGGGTTTTTGTTTTTAAACTTTTTTTTTACCATCCATCCTGTGCAATATGCCGTGTAGAATATTTGTCTTAAAATTCAAGGCCACAAAAAAAAAATGTTTGGGGGAGAAAAAAGAAAAAAAATCATGCCAGCTAATCATGTCAAGTTCACTGCCTGTCAGATTGTTGATATATACCTTCTGTAAATAACTTTTTTTGAGAAGGAAATAAAATCAGCTGGAACTGAACCCTAAATCTTGACTTTTGTCATCATTATGCCCAAGGCCTGAGACTGGCAGGGCCCACAGTCTGGGGAACCTCCTCTGTCTGCCTCAGCCCTGAGGAAACCGGATTCTCACAGAAGCCTGCTAAATACCATCTTATTGACAAACACCAAGTTCCTCTTGGCCAGATTTGGCAGGCCCTGGCCCTGAAATCTGAAATGACTGTGTCAGTTGAGTATGTGTCAACCCTACACATGCTTTCGAGGAATTTTCCGAGTTTGCCACTACATTGCAATAAGCACCCTTTGTCTTGAAATTTTAAAAAAGAGGGGGAGGGGCATGGTGGATAGAATTCTTCATGGATCCAACTGGCTGGCTGGTCTTTTTTTTTTTTCTTTTAACCTTATGCTCCAAAAGCTGCTTTCTCCTTAACTTGCCAATACTTACCATCTAGCAGCTGCTAGGATTTATTTTCCATAGACCAAGAACAAATAAGCCTGTTACATTATGAGTAGGGCAGAGGAGAAAGCCTTTACAGTTTTGACATGCAGAGAGTATATACATTTTTCCCCCTCAAAAACAGGGAGGCTAACATGGCACTTGCATCTCCCATCTTTTGCCATACCCAGCATGGGTGTTACTGAAGGAAAAGTGAAATAGTAGGGGTGCTCCATCACCCCTCAATCTAAATAACACTTGCTCCAGCTAGTAAAGTTTATGCTTCTTACAAGCACCAGGCACAGCAGTATCCCTGAGACCTGTGTGGAGACCCTTCACTATTTGGTTTGGAACACATAGCTTGTTAAATTGCACTATTTCCTGTTTATTTTAAGGGTTAACCATTTCCACTAATGAACAAAAGCCATCTTCACTTCCAAATGTCTGGTAATTTAAAAAAAATGTGGATTTTACATGTCTTAGTTTTTTAGCACTGGAAAGGAAGAGTTAATAAGCTGTGTTTGGAAATAAGCCCCTAATCATCTGGATTGCTGGTAGGTAAGGTATCCTGCATCCTGGAATGGAGGGATTTGGGGAGGAGGGATTTGGGGAGGCTGTAGTCCAAAACAGGCATTTCTTTGTTCAATAAAAAGCAATAATTTTCCCCTCTCCAAAATAATATAACAATTGTATTTCGATATATCTCTTAAAAATAGCTGCAGTTTTCCTTTTTTTTTAAATGTGTACTGCTAATATATGTGTTCTACAGTTCTAAAATCCCATTTTTTTAAAGAAATGTGGAAACAACATGGCATCTTAAGTTTCTTTACAAATCTTTGCAAAAGGAAAAAGAACTCTTCTATAGAGAAGTGCTTCCGTTTAATGTTTGTTCATTCTAGTGATGATAATAGGATTGTTCAGGGGTTTTTTGTTGTTCTTATGTCTTCCAGAGCCAGAGCATCAGAACCTTCATAAATGGAGCCTACATGATACATGGTTTTAAATGATGCATATCTTTTATTAAAGCCTATTTTTATTTTGTAGGGTTCTCCTGCTAGAACTATGTTATGTTTTCCATATAAGAGCAGATGTTTTAAATGTTTAAGAATTCAGGGGTTGGAGATATGGCTCAGTGGTAGAATGCTTGCCTAGCATGCCATAGGCCTTGGGTTTGATCTCCAGCACTGCAAAAACAACAACAAAAATGATTTTTTTAATAAACATTTAAGCTTTTATTCTTAAAGCAATGTCCTTCCCAGCAGGTAGTGGAGCAAATGTAAAAAAACATATTTGCGGGGTTTTTTTTCTTCCAAATCAATTTTCATTGAGAAAGGATACCAATATGTTAGGTGACTTAAGGCATAAGAAAGCCTGAAAAATCAAAACAATTTAGTAGGACTTTTTCTTTCAGATAATTTGGATCCATAGGAAAGTGTACTTTCAGATTTTTCTCTTAAGAATATCAAGCAATTTCTCTTTAAAGACACTGCTTCTGGGCCCGTGATCCCCCAGAAATGTGAATCAGTGAGACTTGCTTAAGTAAGTTTTATCAATACCTCACCGAATCCCTGTAGGTGCTAAGAAAAAAAAGACTTCTCAAGCTTCGGTGGTGGTAACTTGGCTGAGTGCCTGAAAGGCTGTCTGGATTTCTGACCCTGCTGGGCCTGGGGGCCTTACTGCAGGCCCGAAGGGATTGTGAGAAAGGACGCCCTGGGGAGTGGTTCTGTGTTTGTATGGTACCACGAATTCAAAAGCATGACTTGGTGGATGCTCTAGCACAGGATCCTTAGTCATCAATGTCAAATAATTTAGGCATCCCAAGGAAGTATTTGGGAAGATGCGCATGTTCATAAAAGGTGTGAATTCTAGGAACACAAATCCATCTTCCCTAGTTGGATTTCTCAGGGTGGAGCTGGTGTGGTTTTTGTTTCACCAGTCCTATGGAATCCCTCTCTAGACCATACTCCTTACCCTTTACCCCTGCACCTCTGATTTCACCCTGGAACATGACCCCCTCACGGGCGTCTAGATTTTCACTCTATCATTTGAAAGCCCTTGTGACTGGGAGCACCCCGGGCATCTTCATGGTTTCAGATTCTGCTAAATACCACAATTCCTCTTTGCACAGGAAAAAAGGGGACAATTCACACGTGGCCAATCAAGACCCTGCAGGAGATGATTTTAGCTCACCTTTTTTTTTTTTTTTTTTTTTTGTGGTACTGGGGATTGAACTCAGGGGCATTCTACCTCTGAGCTACACCCCCAGCCCTATTTTTTATTCTTTTATTTTGAAACAGGGTCTCACTAAGTTGTGGAGGGCCTCACTAAGTAGCTGAGGCTGGCCTCGAACCCAGATCCTCCAAGTCTCAGCCTCCCAAGTACTGGGATTACAAGTGTGCACCACCACGCCCGGCTCTAATTTTTATTTTTTAAACAGGATCTCGCTAGGTTGATGAGAATCTCACTACTTGCTGTGGCTGTCCTTGAACCTGCAATCCTCCTGTCTTAGCTTCCCAAGTACTGGGATTATACAAGCGTGTGCCACCACGCCTGACTTTAACCCACCTCTTCAGGTCTCCAAACTTCAGGATAGCCAAACCAGATTCTCATTAGAATAGAAATGTTGCAAGACAAGAACTAAACCTTGACTATGTGTCCCCACATTTGCTTTCCTTAGCTCTTTGTACATAATAAGTGGTTAATTCTTATTTGATGGCTTACCATTTGCATTGTTTCCATGGGGCCTTCTGAGCTTCCAAAATGCATTTGCATTTCGTGCTACCTTGGTAAGTGGGAGCCCTGGACTTACTGGAAAGCCTGAGCTAGAAGGCTGGCTCTGAGACCCAGCAGCTGGGGGACCTAGGTGTGGTATTTAGCCTCTTCAAACCTCGGCCCTCTAAATCATTAAATAGCAAGAATGCAATCTGATGTATAGGCCGTTGTGAGAACCAAGTAAAATTGCAGTTTGGAATACATGTCGTAATGCCTGGCCACCGTACGGGCTCATTAAATACTAGTTCCTTACCTCATAGGTTGTTAGGAAATGGTAATGCCTGCACAAGCCTAACACAGGGCCAACGACATGGACCACACTCACGTCTTAAAAATAGATGCCCTGGCCGGACACAGTGGTACACGACTATAATCCCAGTACTTGGGAGGCTGAGACAGGTGGAGCACAGCTTCAAGGACAGCCTCAGCAAGTAGTGAGATTCTCAGCAACCTAGTGAGAACCTGTTTCAAAACAAAAAAATAAAAGTAAAAATAAAAAAGGGTTGAAAGATCTGGGGGAGGGGGTGTAGCTTGGAGGTAGAATGCTCCTGGGTTCAATTCCCAGTACCACAAAAAAAAAAAAGGAAAAAGATTCGCTGAGTCAACATGTCCCAGGCTGGTATCTGAGTCCCCAGCATCAGAATTACTTAGGGATTTCTTAAATGTAGAGATTTGAACCGGGTGTGGTGGCACACTCCTATAATCCCAGTACTTGGGAGGCTGAGACAGGAGGATCACAGATTTGAAGCCAGCCTCAGCAACTTAGGCTCTCAGCAACTTAGTGAGACCCTGTTTCCAAATAAAAAATAAAATCAGGCTGGGGTTGTAGCCCAGAGGTCGAAGGCCCCTGGGTTCCGCTACCAGTACCACACAAAATAAAATAAAATAAAATAAATGTAGAGATTTGACCAGGCCGCAGTTAGATTGTGAAAGTAGGAACCTCATAAAGCTCATATATTTCCAGTGCTCACCAAAGCTTGACAGTCACCGCCCTCATGATAGCTTCACGTATTCTCTTAGTAAATATGCAAGTGAGGGATTATTTCCCCCTTTTTCACATGGAGAAATGAAGTGGAGAATGATTCTGAGGTCACAAAGTCAGAAGGAAGAGAAAGGGGCGTGGAGAAAAAGCCCAGTGGTAGAGTGCTTGCCTAGCATGCTCAGGGCCCTGGCTTCAATCCTGGGCACAGAGGTGGGGGGTGGGCACTGAAACCCTATTTCCCGAACCCAAGAAACAGCCCAAAGCTGATTTCTCAAAATTAACATCCTCTCCATTTGAGTAATAGAGAAACAGATTTCCCCCAAGGCCTTGGGTCCCTGGCGAGAATTGGTAGTCCCCAGGGTTTCCCTTGGCCCGCTGACTCCCTATCTAGTTTCCCAAGGATGTCTTCCTGCTATCCCAGTTGAAAGTGTAAGGTTAAGTAAGTAATTGGATTAATGCATGTGTGTGTGTGTGTGTGTGTGTGTGTGTGTGTGTATGTGTGTGTGTGTATTCCAGTTCAACAAATGTGTGCTAAAGGTGAACACAGGACTGAGCTTTAAAAGGAGTAACCGAGCCATAGAATAGAGCGGCATAAATAGAGTAAGTGGCGTTTCTGCTCTGTTGTCCACAAGACAGCTTTCAGGGAGTGTGAAAATTGGAAATTATTCAGGGGAGTGCGCTGGGCCTTTCTGAAGAGGGTTACAGTCTACCCATTATATCCTAATGAGATTGACCGTTGGCTACAGTTAACTTGAAGGGTTTTATGGTTTCCTGCATGTGTTGTTTTCCTGCTTAAATGTTAAAAAGAAGAAGAAGGAAAAAAAAAAAAACCTCACATCACCAAACGGTATTTCCCAGGGGGCTGTGTGACCCGGCCGCTATATTTTAGTTGGTGCCTTAGTTAACAATGCACCTCTCTGTGTGTATGTCTGTGGATACAGGTGATAATAAATTTAGCCTGTTTTATTTTCTTCTGACAGTTTCAATTCAGGGCAATTGGTTTTTGGAATACTGCCAGACAAGCCAGGCCTCAGTCAAGTCATGGCAGGAACCTTCCAGAAGGGCCTTCCTTTATTCACCCTGCAGATTTTTTTTGTGTGTGTGTGTGGTACTAGAAATTGAACCCAGGGGGCATTCTACCTCTGAGCTACACCCCCAGCCTTTTTAATTTTCATTTCTATTTTTTATTTTGAAACCGGGTCTAGCTAGGTTGTTGTGAGTCTCACTAAGTTGCTGAGGCTGGTCTGGAACCTGCGATCCTCCTGTCTCAGCCTCCCAAGTACTGGGCTTACAGGTATGTGTCACCATGCCCCGTTTATCCTGCAGATTTCTTAAGGCCAAAGTTGTAAGTTATTTCTGCACCAATACACAACAATTGCTTTGCATTAGACATAAGACATTCCAATGATACTCCATCTGAAGGGGTTTTCGTTGTTGTTTTTAAAGGGTAGGCCATCAGAAACAAATGCAACATCATTGACTTAGTTCCCTTGGTTCTTTCGATATTTTTCCCCAATACATAATTCTAGTTTTCAACCCAAGAAATGTGCTATTTCCGGATACAACATGCAGTTGCATAGCAGGGGACAAGTGAAGACACTGTTGCCTTAGCAGGCCCTCTCCTTGGTGAATGGCCGCAGGAGGTTGTGATGGCTGTAATATGTATGCTGCATGTAGCTACTTTCCTAAGAGCTGAGCAGTCAGGCCCTGTTTAATGATCAATTAGCTCCCATTGTATATGTGGTTAATAGTCACTTTCCTACCAGCTCCTGCCCTAACTGCTCTGCTCCAACACCTAACGCCAGTGGAAACAGTCCCTTCTGGGAACTCCTGGCCTTCCTGCTGCTCCTGCTTCCTCCCTGCCCGCTCCCACACTCCCTCTGTGGGCTTTCCTCTCTCCTGTTTGCCAACCCCTGGAGAAGAGAGACTTTGAATAATTTATGAGAAGTTCCTGGGAAGTTGTGGAGCTGGAATCCCAAGACACATTGCATTTGTTCCTCCCCAAGCAGGAGGAGTCCAGTGGTCTGTCTATGCCAGGTCAGAGCTAAGTAGGTTTGCAGGTTTGCTAACAGTTTTAGTCTAATTTTTTGGATGAGCGCCCAGGGAATCCAAAAGTTGTTGGGAAAAAATATTGGATCAGTGTGGTGGGGGTGCGTGGGGGGAGATGTTGCTGAAGTTGTGAAAAATGCTTTGCATTTCTCATAGGGTGCCAAAGGTTATCCCCAAAGAGTATCCTTTGAGATAGTCACAGGTGTTCTGTAAACAGACACATCATGGTCATGTAAATTAAGAAAACACTGGCTAAAATTTTCAGCTTTTATTGTGATAACAATGTGTTTTTTTGTTTGTTTGTTTGCTTGGTACTAGGTATTGAACCCAGGGATATTCTACCTCCAAGCTACACCCCCCAGCCCTATTTTATATTTTATTTTGAAACAAGGTCTTTCTAGGTTACTAAGAGTCTCACTAAGTTGCTGAGGTTGCTCTTTTTTTTTTTTTTTTGCGGTACCGGGGATTGAACCCAGGGGCGTTCTACCTCCGCGCTATACCCCCGGCCCTATTTTTTATACTTTATTTGGAAACCAGGTCTCACGAAGCTGCAGAGGGCCTCACTAAGTGGAGAGAGAGAGAGAAAGGGAGAGAGAGAGAGAAAGAGCTGAGGCTGGCCACGAACCCGGATCCTCCAGTCTCCGCCTCCCAAAGTACTGGGATTACAAGCGTGCGCCACCACGCCCGGCTGAGGCTGCTCTTGAACCTGCGATCCTCCTGTCTCAGCCTCCCAAGTACTGAGATTACAGGCCTGGGACACCAGGCCCAGCTAACAATGTATTTTTGTACATGTCTTTTCAACTGTATGAGAGATTTCCTTGATAGCTACTGGAAATGGAAAGTTACTTGACTTTGGTATTATTGACATAGGGATTTTTTGTTTTTGTTTTTGTTTTACAGTTTTCCTACTCTGGAGATGGCTAGGTGTGACGTGAATGTTGGGGAGAAAAAAATTAAAGCCATGTCTAAATTAAGCAAGGTGAAAAGTTAATCCAGACTTTGAAACAATCATTTGAACCCCTAGAGAAAAGGAATGAATTATTTTAGCGTGTAAGTCAAGACATCTGTAAATCATGCTGAGATGATTTTTCTGTCCCCTGTCTGTGATAACATACACAAACGAAAAATAGAATGACTACAGAAATAGCCTCGATGCTGACATGGTACAAAGTAGAGGGATTCTTTTTATTCTTTTTTTTTTTTTTTGGTGGTACTGAGGATTGAACCCAGGGGCATTCTACCTCTGG